>MU383920.1:0-180071 GCA_022495065.1 Xylaria telfairii
GTCCACCACTCGCGCAGCCACACACACCAGCCGCACACTAGCCACAGGAATCACGTGACGTCACGTGACCCACAAAAATCACGTGATCCGTGACAGATCGCCTAGCTTAATTCAATCGTGGTAACAACCGTGTAGTGCTAAGCAAGTGGTTATTAAAATAAAAAGCTTTACCGGCGAAGCTTTATTTTAAATACGCTGTAAATTAAAGTGCAGGGCACTTTAATTTAAGCTGTAAAAGTATATAAGCTTTTCTTAAATTATTCTAAACTTTTTTAAAAGTTTTAATTATTATAAATTGTTGTTTAAAAACTTAAGTACATAAGCTACGAACTTTATATTTAAAGTTATAGTTAATTCTTTATTAATATATTAATTAATAAATAAACTGTAAACACTTTTAAAGTTTAAAGGGGTTTTAAATATAAACTTCTTAAACCTTGCTTTTTTAAAGTTAAGCAAAGCTTTTTAATTATACCTACTTGTTAAAAACTTCTTTAATGTAATTTATTGTTATATTATAAACAATTCACGATATATATTATATTAGTTTTTCTAGCCGAAGCGGTATTTTAAACGTATTCTTAAAAGCATATAGCCTAGCCCCTTTAAAAAGCAGCGAGGTAAAAGACAAATATTTAATAAAAAAAGTAGCTAATATAACATAGTATAGTTTCTAGATCAAATACTACCCGGGCAAATTCCGAATAAATAAAACTATAGTCTTATTTAAAAACAAGCTAAATATATTAAACATAAAAGCTTAAAAGCTAATCGCTTTATTAAATATAGTAAAAAAATTAATCAAGGCTATAATAGTAAAAAAATTAACCCGGTTAGCTATTATTAATAATATACTTTTATTAAAGCAAATAAAAAACTGCTTTTAAAGATTAATAAAAATAATATTATATTTAATTATATTAATAATATAATATATTTAAAATATAAACAATACAGCGTTAATATTAAGCTTAAATATTACTAGTGTTTTTAATACTTTAATATATAAAAATTTTTTAAACATATTAATTAAGCTAGGTTTTTAAAGCTAAGTTATTTAATAAATAAGGAGTTTTTTTATTAACTAAATAATAATTTTTTATTTTAATAATTTTAAATTAAAAAAGTACCTAGTAAAAACTAGCACTTTTTAAAAATCTTTACTATTATTAATATTATTTTTATTATATATTTTATTATTATATAAAATACTTAAGCTAATATTAAAGCTATAAAACATAGTATTTATAAATAATATAAACTTAATTAAAATTAAAAAAAATATAAAAACAGCTTATAAAGTATTAAAAAAAATATATAAAGTTTACAAAAAATAAAAATAAAAGTTTAATTTAATTTTTATATTAACAAAATATTAAATAATATATTTTATTAAACTAAATTAAACTTAATTAAAATATATTATTAAAACAAAAAAAATTTAAATACAGGTTATAATATTAATAAAAGTTTTAAAGGTTTAAATAAATTATAAGTTAAAATAGTATAAATACTATTAAAAACTACAAAAAAAACTTAAAACTTAAATTTTCTTAATTTAAAAATTAATATAATTAATATAAAAACTAAGCGTACTCTAAGTATAACTTTTATATATAATAATAATAAAAGTAATAATAAGCTATAAGTTTATTATATAATATATAATAACTAACTAAATATTAAAGCCTAAGTTTAAATTAATAATAAAATTTTAACAAGTTTAAAATAAATATCTACAAGCTATTATTAAAATATATAAAAATACAAAAATAATAAACCTTAAAATTAAAGCTTTAATATTATTAATAAACTTATAATTAATATATTAAACATTTAAATATTACTATAAAATAAAATAAAACAAAATTATAAAATATATTTAATAATAATTTAAAAAAGCAGTAGTATAAGTTTAATAATAAACCGGATATATATTAACGTAAGTAAAATATAACAAAAAACTTCGGTTTTATAATTTTAAAAAAAAAATCCAGCAAGCTATAATATTATAAAAACGTTTTTTAAAAGTATTCAATTTAAAAATACTTTAAATAAATAATAAAAAAAAACTAGATTATATAATTTTATTTAAATTAATATATATATAATACTATTAATAAAAATATAAAAATATAAATAAACTAACTTAATACCAGGTTATAATAAATATATTATTATTAAATATATAATTAAATATATATAAAAGTTTATATAAAATAATTAATTTTATTATTATTTAACTTTAAATTAAAAAAATAAAATTAGCTAGTTATTTTACGGTTTAATAAATATTTAAATATAAGTTATTAATATATTATTATAAATAAGCTTTAAAAACTATAGCTTATTTATTAAATTAATACTTTAAATATAAAAAAATATAAGTATATTTTTATAAAATAATAAAATTTTAACTAATATTTAAATAGTTAATAAACCTAGTTATAACCCAAAAAATAACTAAATAAATATTAAAAACAAGAAAATTATTATAATATAATATTATATTTAATTTTTTAGCTAAATAAATAAAAATTAAATATAAAAAAAAATATATATAATATAAAGCTAGAATTAAAGCAGTAATAAGCTAAAAATAATAAAATAACAATAAGCTTAAAGCCCGGGAAAGTTTTAATTTATTTATAAAAACACTAGAATATAAAAAAATATTTTAATTCTTTAGCTTAAAACAACTAAACTTTCTAAACCTTTTTTTATTTTTCCCTCTTTTTAAATAATACTTAGCTGACCTAGCTATAATTTATTTACAGACCAGGAGTAAATCCCCGGTGTTTTTTAATAATAACGCAAAGCTTAATACTAGCAGTTAAAGCTATATAAATATTATTATTTTTTTAAAACTCGCAAGCAGTTTAATAAACGTTTAAAAAAGTTTATATTACAGTAAAAACTTTACTAAGCTAGGTATAATATTAATATAATATTATTAATTACTAGGACTAGCTTAAGACAAGAATATATTATAATATTTATAGAAATATAGCTATTACTTTTATTACTAATTTTAAATTTTTTATACCGGAAGCACTTAATAAATATAAAAGTAATATTACGCGCGTAGAAATTATTAATATTTTAAATAATCAGGGTTAATATAAAACCGGGCCGGGCATAATGCTTAAACAAAAAGAAAAAAATTTACTTAAATAATATAAAAAATATAATACTTACATAAAAATGCAAGCTTAACGTGCTTTTTATTATTAAAATTTAGCTAAAATTAACAGAAAGCCAGCGTAGCGCTAATAGCAGGCCGGCTTAAAAACTAAAACTTATTTAACAATTAAGGAGTAAAAACACAGCAGGGAAATATAATAATTATATAAATAAAAATATTAACAAACTATACCCAGTATAATAACAAGGTATACCTGGTATAAAAAAAATATAATATAAAATAATAACCATAATATAAACACTGGTAAATTAATAATAATAGCTTTAATAAATTAAAAACAAGGTTATTTATAATATAAACATAAACCAAGGTAAAATAATAATAATAATAATAGTAATAATAACAGCAGGCTATTATTATTACTATTACTACTATTACTATTAATACTACTACTATTACTGCTATTATTATTATTATTATTATTATTATTATAATTATTAAAAACTAAAAAAAAAATTAATTAAAGCTTAAAAATAAAATATATATATTATTATACCGAGGTAATAATAATAAGTTATAATAATAATAAAAATAAAAAAAAAAAAATAAAATCTATAAAAATAGTTTAAATTTAATAAATTACAGTATTAAATAAAACCTTACTTACTATTAAACTACTCCTGCCACTTTAAACCATAACATTTATACTTTATAATATTAAACAAAAGCTAAAATACTTAAATACTTACATTAATACCAAGCTGTTACGCGTGGCACTCAAATGAAGTCAAGGCTCCAACAATAAGTGTTGTATTGCATGGAATCTACAAGTAAAGAACTAAAACGAAAGGAATAGAATTGGCGGAGCCAATTCTGTGGGTAAAATACAGGTGTGCGCGTGGCTGCGCGCGCGGCTGTGCGTGTGGCTAGTGGCCCGCAGGGCCGCGCAGCCATGCGACGATTGATTGCGGGTGCAGTGCCTTGGGCACTGGCCCGTAACTCAAGCTATATAAAAAATAATAAAAATATAATATAAAACTAATAATATAAAAACACTATTAATAAATAAATAT
Organism: Xylaria telfairii; assembly: GCA_022495065.1. Taxonomy (NCBI): domain Eukaryota; kingdom Fungi; phylum Ascomycota; class Sordariomycetes; order Xylariales; family Xylariaceae; genus Xylaria; species Xylaria telfairii. The sequence goes on from MU383920.1 coordinate 4,219, forward strand.
AAGTTAAATTAACTTATACTTATATATTATAATTAAAGTACTAACGGGATATTAATACCCTGGACACAGGCCGGTTAATATATACTACCGGTTAAAAACTTAGTTAATTAAAAAAAACAACGAGGTAAATAGCTACAAATAAAATAAAACAGTAGAAATAATACAGCAAAGTATAACGGCAATAAAGCGATTATAAGCTATAAGTATAGAATATTTTTACCCGGTATTAAAACGGTTCCGTATTAAATACGGGCCGGATATAATAAACGGTTTTTACTTATATATTAAATAGATTAAAACCGGTATAGCTAGACGGCCGTTGACCCGAGTAACATAATATATATTAGTTTCTCTAATTAGAAGGCGATATATAGCTAGGTGGGAACGTCACATAAGAAAGTAGAAAAAGGAGATGCTTTGTGAAATTAGGATGCATTTCTTGGTATACAGCTCAACAAAGGGAATCGATTTGAGCTAGAAAACTCCCCCACACCGCATACCTCTCTTTTTCTAGATATACACAGGCCGGTGCCCCTTTCTTAGGCGGCTTCTATTTAACATGGCCCAGACTAGCTCTTTATGACTTCTCCAGTTCCGCCAGAATCTTCTCACCCTTTGCCCGTGCCGACGCAAAGTCACCAACCATGTAGAAAGCACCCTCAGGTAGATCATCACCCTCACCAGCCAAGATGGCCTTGAACGAGGCAATGGTAGTCTTAAGGTCGACCAGCGCACCCTTGATACCAGTGAAGACCTCGGCGACAGTGAAAGGCTGGCTCAGGAAACGCTGGATCTTACGGGCGCGCTCGACGGTAAGCTTGTCGGCCTCCGACAGTTCGTCCATACCCAAAATCGCAATGATATCTTGAAGGGACTTGTACTCTTGGAGAATCTGCTGGACACGGGTGGCGGTATCGTAGTGGTCCTGACCAACAATACGAGGGTCAAGCATACGAGACTTAGAGTCAAGAGGATCGACGGCGGGGTAGATACCCAACTCGGAGATACCACGGGACAAGACAGTGGTGGCGTCCAAGTGAGCGAAAGTGGTAGCGGGGGCAGGATCGGTCAAATCGTCAGCAGGGACGTAGACGGCCTGGACTGAGGTGATGGAGCCCTGCTTGGTAGTAGTGATACGCTCCTGCATACCACCCATATCAATGGCCAGAGTGGGCTGGTAACCGACGGCAGAAGGGATACGACCCAGCAAGGCAGAGACCTCGGAACCAGCTTGCGTGAAGCGGAAAATGTTGTCAATGAAAAGAAGCACTAGGACACATTAGCTAAGGACTAATATAAAACGGTGAGAACATAGAGTGAGAACATAGATGCGAACGTACCATCCTGGCCTTCAGATCTGAAATTCTCAGCTAATGTCAAGCTTTCATAAATATTAGTTAGCGACAGTTGCTCAGATGAGTATGCATGATGTTGCTTAGATGAGTATGGACGATGTTGCTCAGATGATTATGGATAATCGACGAGGGTTTGATGATAGTTTGTCAGATGAGATAGAGGCAAGAAAATGGGTCACAAAATGACGAGATAAATAGACGATATGTTGGCGAAATAAAAGCATGATAATGACGAGAAATAAAGACGGAATAAGTAAAACCAGGGGTTTGGAATAAGAAGATTTAGGGGGTTGAATAAGCGTGTGGAAGACAAGAGCGATCAAGGAAAGGCAAGAGTAGAGTGAAGTGAAAAAGGAAAGTGTAACTCTTACCCAGTTAGGGCGACACGGGCGCGGGCTCCGGGGGGCTCGTTCATCTGACCGAACACTAGGGCGACCTTGGACTCGCCGTCAAGTTGAATGACCGAGGTCTCCTGCATTTCGTGGTACAGATCGTTACCCTCACGAGTACGCTCGCCGACACCAGTGAAGACAGAGTAACCACCGTGAGCCTTGGCGATGTTGTTGATCAGCTCCTGGATGAAGACAGTCTTTCCGACACCAGCACCACCGAAGAGACCGATCTTTCCACCACGAGCGTAGGGAGCGAGGAGGTCGACGACCTTGATACCGGTAACCAAGACCTCGGCAGTGGTGGACTGCTCGACGAACTCGGGGGGCTCGGCGTGAATGGGCAGGAACTTGTCTGTCTTGACGGGTCCACGCTCGTCGATCGGGTCACCAGTGACGTTGAGGATACGACCAAGTGTAGCGGCGCCGACGGGAATTGTGATGGGGGCACCAGTGTCGGTGGCCTTGGCGCCTCGAGTAAGACCCTCGGTACCTAGAAAAAATGAGATACTGATGGGTGATATGGGGATTTCTTGGCCAACTCACCGTCCATGGCAATGCAACGGACGACATTCTCACCCAGATGTTGCTGCAAGCTAGTTAGCCATGGGGTCATGCCGTCGGCCGGGTGTTATGAGGCATACCGAGACCTCGAGGACAAGCTTGTTGCCCTGGTTGTCTGTCGTCAGAGCATTTAGAATAGCGGGCAGCTTAGCCGTCTCGAATTTGACTGTGGGAAATGGTGAGTATAGGTTGATTTAGTTGCAAGCTTCGGTGCTTGGATTGCAGTTGGGTGACGAACCATCGACGACGGCACCGATGACCTGTTGAGCAGTTTGTCAGTCCCGAACACTGTGCCGAGAATGGCGGGGAGCTCTGCGGCGCCCGGACCAGAGCTTACCTGGTGAATCTTTCCGTCACCGACACTGGTTGTGCTCGCCAATCGCGCGCTGAGCGGGAATCTGAGGGAGGAAGGCTTCGCTAGGCGCCGTGTGGCGGCCGAGAAGGCCGGGCGGGCGAGGGAGGACATGCGGCTATTCGGAGGCGAAGGTGCGCTCGTCAGCTCAATTCACCCCGATGCACCCCAATTCCCAATTGGCGGGCCATTGCGGGTGCAGACCGCATTCGGGGCGTGCAGGACATCGTACTCACCTCTTGAACATCTTGGGCGATGAAGAGCTGCGGCTGCGGATGGGAAGGTGAGGATGGGTGATGTGGTTGGTCTGCTGGGCAGAGGAGATGAAGAAATGGAGGCCGACGAAGAAAAACCGCAGCAGCTGCTTCCCCGTTGCTGGACGAGCTAATTTGGTCACGTGATTCCGCGCACTGGCCTGCTGTCTACTAGGGACCTACCGAGGGCGAACAACCTGTCCGGACGCCCGTTTACGCTAGTCCAAAAAAGGCCCCCATAGTGGGTACTATATTGTGTGTGGAAGGAACCGGCACTGCCTTGTGTACTAAGTTAGACCTCTGCTACTAACCTCTTCAACATCATCAATATACTAACCTAGTTCTCTCATCTTTTTGGTGTCCCCTGTGATAAGGTCCAGTACACAAGGCAGTACCACAATTCCCTATGTACTTATTCCGTATGCTCCGTTACTTTCACACACAGTATAGTACCTGCACACCGGAGACATAGTCCTGGTGCTTTAGGAAGAAAAACGGAAGAAGCTTATGCCCAAGTAGACTAGACCTTTTGTCCTATATGAATGTACGGGGCGAGCCTCCTTCCGCATAGCCACACTCGCTGGCAAGATTGTCTGTTACTACAGCTATTACGAGGATGCTCTTAAACAATTTCGCTTTCGACCCGAGCGCTTTTGCTTACCTGGCGACCTGGCGACCTGGCGCTCCCCTTTCAACCTAAAGTGAGGTGTTAGCCCTGCTTGGGCGCACCTCTCTTGCCTCCATTGTACCTCGCCGACCTTCCAAAATAACCAGTCCATCATGCTCGTAGTAGGTGGCAATAACTGACATATGTGTTATCCAAGACCAAACTCACTCTCGGAATGTCTGGCCCTCAACCTGCTTGGTAGGGTGGTCTCCTGACATCGAGAGAGTTTTTAACATGAGATCAAGAGAGTCTCCAATATGAGATCGAGAGAGTATTACCTGTATTATTGGGCGTATCTCGCCATGTATACGGTCCTGTTACCTTTCCACTTTTAAGTCACCTAGCCGGAGGAGCAAGGCTGAATGTAGGCACCTTATCATGAGGAAGATCGTTCTGGCTTAGACGCAATGCAGGGAACAAAGATACTAGTACGGCGCAAGTCTTAATCTAGATCAGGCCATGTGATTAGAAGCTCATTTATATATCCATATAGATATAACGCTCCTATAAAGCACCATATTTCTCTCTAAACTTGAGGGCTGGAATGGGGGTCGGTTGACGAAGTAGCCTTTTTATGTTTGGTTATCCGTAAGCCAACCCAAACCAGCCTCCCCCAACACCGTAGGCTAGGGGGCGCCTACTCGAACACATCTAAGCCTGTTCAGTACTATCACATTCTTCAGATGGGATGTAGCGTCCAAGATGAAAGAGTTGCTTCATCAGTTATCTCCCCCCAGCCCTTCAATTCGGAGAAAAAGACCAAACCCTGTGGGAGAATCCATATCTTTACAGACACACTAACGAACATCCGATCGTGTAGCCAGCACCCGGTCAAGACCTCAGACAGTGCTGGTGGTTTTGTAGCTTTGTTGCCTGTCGATTGATGGGAGTCAAGGAAGTCGTGACTCTGTATGTACTCGTTAACGGACGTACCGGAGAGCCTTTCCCAGTTGCTAAAGTTTTCTTTCGCGACGTTGCATTCGAAATTTCCCCATTCTGGATTAAAAAACAATCCAGTCGTGTTGCTGCTACGAGAGCTGTATTAGGGTGTCGCAGAGACATCCTGTTTGTTATAAAGGGCAGAGAAGTTTGCCTTTTGGTCTGTTAGGCTGATGACTAGGATTATGGTGTCTTGTTTTTTTAACAATGTAATTCTGGTTCTCATCAAAATCACGAAGATATTTGGGAATTGGCTTGGTGTGTTCAATGTTGCAACAGTTGGCTTGTCACGAGGCGGGTCTCCACAGCCATGGCAAGTTTCAATTTCTGTAAGCGGCAGCTAGTATCAAGTTTCCTGGTCGACTACGACTTCTCGGCGGCATCAGGTAAAACGCAGGGTACGGCCGGAATGTCTGGAAGCGTGGCTACTAAACGTATCGTCGAGGTATCACTACAGGAAGACAAGTTCCCATCACTTCGTAAGGACAAAGGAAAGCAACCCGAGCGACCCAAACCATCTAAATGATAGAAACTCGTGCACCTGAAGGAGAAACAGCTGTTACTAGAGAGTAGTTCCTGATCTTGCTTGCCGAGATATGTGTTTGAAGTAATGGTGAAAGATGAAGAGGAGGAGGCTCGCGAACGTCGACTGGATGGGTTCAGATGATATTAGGAGGAGGGCTTAATGACCGTTCATTCACGTGATTTGGTCGCGATCCGCCGATACCATTGTCGAGGCGACGTGAGGTGGCGCGATAGACTGTTCAAAGATAAAGTCCTCAACGTATGCGCATATATAGCGACTTTGGCGGATACATACAGAGGGTGTTGCTGTGCAAGGAGACAATTCTAAAAAGTGTTATTATAGCATTTATCTTATTAATGCTAGTAGGAAATAAACCTAAAGCTATATGGTTGATAATCCCAATTTAATAACTAAATGATCAATATTTTAAAAAATATTATAGGTTAACAAATTAACCCAGAGGTATTGTGCCTATTAATCCTACCTTGTACAAGATTTATAGCTTGTTGTAATATTGAACGACTGGTACCAAGGGGTTTGCTAACCCACTATAGCGATACAATAATCCCACCCTTCTCTTTTAACCACTGCGCCTTCGTTTTGCTATTAGCATATTAACCTACTATGGTTCCAATAATCATCTACTGTATGGTTGTATGGCTGTTCGGGTCCTGCGATCCAATTGGATCGCTTCCGGCCTTGGAAGTTGAGCTTGACTTTATGTATTTCCACTTGCGACCTTGTGATGATAACGGCGGCTGTGCTCGAAGAAGCTGATAAATTATTGGACGTTGCGTTGCAATGCTTTGGGATTCGCATGTGTGCCAAGATATAATTCACATATTTGGCCGCTGCCCAACCTGGTAAGGCAGCTTTGGGGGCAATTCAATGAGGCGCTTATATGGTCATGTCACGCCTCACTTGCTTCCGACATCAAAGTTCGCTCTTATTCCCTTCATATTTTGACGCCATTATCTTTAGGTGGACTACTTAATCTAATCACATCCCGGGTAGTTTTCGAAGTTATTCTATCTTCAAATGGCTGCTAACGCACAAGGTCTTGCATCCTGGGATGCCGCCTTGCAGCCCTATTTGGACCGATTGTCCTCCGATAACCTCAGCAAACTTAAACAATCTACCACATTAGAGGAATTCCTCGACGAATTCAAGAAGTTTGGGCATGGTTCGCGCAATGCTTCCAGAGGTGGCAAGCACGAAAGCTTCTGGAAGGTTATGAACGAGATATTGCACCCTTTGGTGCGCTTTTCGACTGCTATAGATGTAGTAGCTCAGATTAACGCTACAATCGGGTGTTCCATATGGGGTCCATTGAAACTTGTCGTGCAAGTTAGTATTAGAATCGCACCGAAATCCTCTTTTCATGGGTATATGAGATGACTGATAATCCTTCGCAGATATGTTATGAGCACAAGGAGCTCCTCGAGCACGTCTCGCGGATCATTTCCATGATGGGTGAGAATGTCAAACGCGTGAACCAATACGACGTCCTTTTTGGGACAAACGACATGGTGAAGACTGCGGCTCGCCTGCTCTACTCTGACTATATAAACTTTTGTACGATGGTGATTCAGTATGGGGATAAAAGTCGGGGTAAGCGAGCGGCCCTCTCAGAAATTGTGTCACTAATAGTTCCTGACCACGTTCAGCTGGCCAACTCTTAACATCCTTCGAAAACTTCAAGGAAGTTTACGCGGCCATGATGGAACACGAGAAGCGCCTTGATGCTGCTGCAATGGCTGCCTTCATGTGTGATAACATGGCTGCCTTATCTACGCAGATACAAGATCAACAACGTTGGTACCGCCTTTCCCAAGCTATGGCCTGCCATTAATCTCCTCCATAGGGAAAAAGCAACAAGAAATACTGAAATGGATAGGGGATCCTCCCGACTACGAAAAGCGACTACAGCAGCTGCGATCCGAGAGACTTCAGAATAGCTGTGATTGGGTCCTCAGGCTTTGTCACCTCCATTGGTGGAGGGACACTTTTACTATGATACAATGGCTCCATGGCGGTCCTGGTTGCGGGAAAACAACCCTGGCCTCCTCTGTCATCGACCACCGCGTAACTGATTCTTCATTCGCGGGGTGCAAAGTTCTCTATGCATTTTGTAGCAACGACGGGAGATCTTCGCTAGCCGTTCTCCGCAGTTTGATGCACCAGCTTCTCCTCAATCAAGAGTCCTTATTTGGCGAAGTAATGGAAGACTTATTTCACAGAGAGGGCAAAAGGCCAGTGTCTTCATTTTACCGCCTATTGCCGATGTTTCTTGCCTGCCTGGCCCGGTCTTCACCAGCCTATATTATCATTGATGGAGCCGATGAGCTAGATGATGACTGCATCACTGATTTGGGTGGCGGATTAAGGATGTGGGATGATGAAATACCAGTGTCTCAAGTTCGACTAATGTTGCTAAGTCGGTCAGATGAAAGGATCGAAAATGCTCTAAAGCTTAGCTACGGGAGACTACGAAGCTGGATTCGGCAGCTGAAGCTTACTGATGAGATGTTAGCGGCATCCTCACATCCATACATCCTGAAGTTTGTCGAGAATGGAGTGAAGTCTTCGAAATCACTGCAAGCGGCCGAAGCAGACGGTTGCGGTGTTATTCACTCCATATGCGAGGCTGCCGACGGCCATTGGCTCTACGCCCGCCTGCTGCTGGAGGAAGCAAAGAGACAGCCTACTTTAGGTCGGCTGAAGAGCCGGTTACAAGCTCTCCCAAAAGGCATCAATAACCTTTACACTCGGATTCTCCGAGAAAGAGAACGGGAGTTTGAGGATGATGACTTGAAGCTGGCTAAGACTATATACGCTTGGGTATGTCTAGCCAGGGCCCCGCGGCAAATGACTACACACGAGATTGGCATCCTTCTTAGTCTCAAGCATGGCTCAACCGTTATATGTAGCGATGACATCCCACTCGATCCAGCAACCCTAATCACGCGCCTGTGTTCGCCTTTAGTAGAGATTGACGACCTTGGCTATGTCAACGCGACGCATTCCTCGGTTAGGGAATACTTTCAGCAAGTCAGTCGCAAAAAAGATGGTGAAGATAAGCCGCAGGTTGTCGGAAATTTATTTGAGACTTCTCTGTCGCTTGCCATTGCCGCCGCAACCTACATCAGTTTGGACGACTCACAAAAGTCATTTCATACTGCTGTAAGTCTAGGTGGATGTGCAACCGAACTAGACAGAACCATTCCCCTTTTAAGTCAGGTGGCTCTGCCTCTCTGGGATTGGTATGGCTCCCACATCTTTACATTCGTAGTGCCGAGCCTCGGAGACAATGATTTTCGCGAAAGCCGTGCTAAGGAGCACGTGCAGTTAGTTGGCCAGCTGACTGGCTTTCTCGTTTCGCATCGCAGCCTACCATGGCTGTTCAGCACGCTGAGCACATATGGGCAGCATGATCTGTCCGTTTTGTTTACTAGGATTGCTTTGATATACTCGATCGTCAAGGATGCTCACGCTAACACTGATACGGAACTCGTATCAGTAGTATACACCGAAGAAGTCAGGCACTGGATAACAGAATTTCCTAATCTCGCAAGACGCCTATGCTGGAATTTCAGATTCTTCGACGTCGTCGCGGAGAACGAGGAGCGGTCACCGAGTTTGGCTACAGCTGATAAAACGGAGGAGGACGAACATGAGACGAATTCATACATGAACCAAGCGTTTCGTCTCTTCAAACCTCGATCCTTTCCTGAATACGGTCCCCTAGGCACCGACCTGGCTGTCCAGAAAGATGTGGCACATAGCATATCAGAGTTTCTCGCAAGGTACCAAGACGAGGGCAACGGCGACGGCGAAATGGCTATTCCAGTGCTTCCCAACACCACCGGATTCTACAACTGGAAATCTTCGTCTCATTGCCCAAACAACCTCAACTGTCTCTTCCCAACAGAGTCAGAGGAATTTAAACGGGCACGGGCTTTATTTTATTCGGGCGGTTGGGACACGGTTTGGACGTATGCGAAGTCTGTTACGTGGTCTAAGACGATTCGCCGGCTAGGGTTGCAGAGACAGATTTATGTTTCAAGCAAGTTTAGTTATAGCTAAAAGCAGGTATTGAAAAATCAGCTTAGTATAATTACGAACAACCCGATAGTGAGCCAAAAGTGACCAACTATATAGCGCTGAAAGTAATCGAACCAATCTCGCTATATGCCACACCTGGCCACTGCACCCAACTCCGATAGGTTAGGAAAGAGCACGGTACCATAGCTAGACTCAAGAAGGCCGATTAGGTTGGAGTGCTCTTATTTCACCAGTCATTACCTTGACTTTTGCAGCGTAGCGGTTGCTGGGTACGCCTATTTATTATTCTCCGTGGCTTGGGGGCTAAAATGGCATCACTTCGTCATCTCGACCAAGGGCGCGCTATGTAGCATACCTATGGCATATTTTTCCAACACTACATTTCAATGCGATTTCATTCATAGAAAATTTACCTCGACAAGTAGTGAAATGGAATATGATTGTAGGGCCGAACCTCCAGTCCTTAAGGCTTTTATTGTTATATGCAGCAACTTAGTTAGTAGATGCGTGTAACAAGGGCTTATGTAATAAGGGCTTGGAACAGTGTTCTATTTAACTAATAATTCTCTTTGGGTCTAAAGGGTCCATGCCTTCTAAATCCAGACCTTAATGTAACCTCGACCTACGCCTTGTATTTATAAGCAGCCGGAAGGCTGGCGCCTCAGGCATCTATCTATTACCCCTCCTTTGGCTGTTTTAGATCTAGTCCGCGATATGAGGCTTCTATGACTCTTACAAGTCCCGTGATACTCGCCGACCAATAGTTGCGGCTCCTTGAGGCTGCGTGTCTTGCCGGGAGGCTGTATGTCTGGACGGAAGGCTGGCAGGCGTAGGCACCTGGCTTGGTCCGTGTGACAATGCGGCAGCTTATGGACTACAGAAAAGAAAGAAATTCGAAAGCCTTGATTAAGGTGCCCTACTAAATCGTTATAATATTATATTTTATTCATACCACAACAATATAAGTCTGTTCGGTTTCCTCTTATAAGCAGAGATTATTTCGACAGCAACACTCTACCTTCCTTTTCCACGAACTTCAGCTCAACCAGTGTCTTCGCCGCAGCTCTTTCCATCGCTTCAATCGTATCCACGCTGTCCGGGATGCACTGTAATTCCGTGATATAGCGAGGCCAGGGTAGAACCCTTCCACAGCTTGCCCTGACTGGCTTTTACACTGGTACGAATAACAGAAACCAGAACAATACAACTAAAAATATTAAGAAGCATAGGCAAAATAATCCATGGCCAGCTAATCTCAAAGACCGTCTCGGATTTTATATAGCTTCCTGTAACCTTTTCCTGGCTTTTTGTTCCCCAAACGCTGTTCATAGAGGCCGTGATGCTTATCATTAGATCTTCCAAGCCCCCTTCCTTCGAGTATCCTAAGAAAATCCGAAGTAGTTGGTGAAATCTCGCCACCAGCAGAGCTTTCGTCAAGGGAATAAATGGTCGTGTTTTCAACTTTTGATCGAACCAGATCATCAAGGGAGAACCCCCAGTCGCGCCATTCAAAGCCGTCACCTGGGGTGTGGGACATAGTATTTTTGGGCGCACGCCAACAAAAGGATAACGTATTATTTCCCAGTAACAATTCTCTCGAATCGGTATCGTTAGAGAAGGGGGGATATGTATCACTATCATAACTTGATGTGAAGCAATTACCACCCAATTGTACCTCGGTTGTGTTGAGCCTCTGTCGCCCGTAATATTGAGACCAGGCAGCTTCGTAGTTTTGTACTCCTGAGTTTTAACAATACTACACATCCTTCCGGGGGGGAAAAAGATGAAATTGAAATAAACAGAAATTAATTGATAAAATAAATATTGAATATTCATAATGCAATTCTAGGGGGGGAAGAAGGACTTCAGTTTATAAGATAAAGATTTACAAAGAGCTTAAAAGTAAGCTAGTCAGAGACATGCACACTACTCACTTTTGAGCCCCTCTCCCCAATGTATGTAGCGTTAGCATACCCAATCATATCTTTTAGCAAATGAATAATATGGCGCTTATGTTATTGATTGGCTTGTTGTAGCCAGGTAGTTGGGGGCTACTAACCGCCAAATCCATCCATACCTCCCTCCCTCCCCCCCTTCTCCCTCTCTGCTGCAGACCCGGAGAGCGATTAACTAATTAACGGTCACAAACAGAGGGAAGGGAAGGGCTCTTAGGGCACGGGGCTGGGGCGAGGCCGAAGGCCGCCCCTCGGCCTGTGCTTTCCTTATATATAAATATAAGGAGGTGTGTGTAGGTAAATATAGCAGGCTAGCAGAAAGCCTAGGGCCTCCTTTGGCTACCCACCCCAAAGCTTGCGAAGGTGGTGGCCTAGCCTTAAGTTCAAGTAAATGATGGGTGACCACTAGGGGCGCGAATGAAATATAATAAATAGAATGGATAAATTGGCTAACTCGGTGGTTGGCGCCGAGTCTACGGATGTACTGTGTGTGTGAGGGCGTGAGGAGGGGTTGGTGTGTGGTGGGGCAGCATGGCAGTGTATCAACTACGTTTTTATTTATTATTCTTTTTCTTTCTTTCAGATGATGAGAAACCCAATAGTAAGAAAGATAATTATAGAATACGAAATACAGAGATCCATTTAAGATTTCAAATTTTAGACAATCTATTTACTCCCTCACCCCGCCCCCCGACCCAGCCGTTGCGAAAACAGCCTCCTTGGGCTCCGCGTTCGCCTCGGAGCTATTGACGGAGCCGGCGGTTTGCGCTTGCGCTGCGTGCGTGTTTGAGGCGGAAGTGGCGGTGGGATCTGCTGCCAGCCCGTACAGGGCCACGGCGATGACGCCTAGGATCCCGCTGAGCGCGCTGAAGGCTAGGGCCACTTTGCCTCGGGTCGTGAATCTGTTGTGAGGTAGTTAGTGGTGCTTTCAGCGAGTGATTGGATGGATGGATGGACTCACCCGTCTGGCAACCGTCCCGGCGGCGCGTTTTGCCCTTTCAGATCGGTGAAGTCGGCTGTGTTGCCTGCTGCGTTGCCGGTTGTCGCGATTTGTTGGCTTGCGCACACGTCGAGGTGGTTTTGGGGGATTGTGAGGCTTTGTTGGAGTGCTAGAGGTGCTTCTACCATTGTTGCGATTAACCCGCCTGTTACGTGCCATTCGATGTGGCAGTGGAATAGCCAGATACCTGCCGGGCGTTAGCTTTTGAGATTGGGGTTCGTGGAGGAAGGGTGGTGGGTGGGGTTAAGATTGCTCAGTTGGGGTGGAAAGGGGTCGAGGTTGTAGAAGGGGTGGGTGAGGGTGAGGCAGTAGAGAGAGTTGTTAAAGGCTAAGTAACTTGGCGGTATGTTGGCGAGGCGGGTGTCATCATCGTCGTAGATATATCTATACACAGAATCACTTACCCGGGTTATCAGCCCTGAACCGCAACACGATGTTCCCATCCGGATATAAGACAAACGTATCTCTACGCATGGGAATCTTCGGGAAGTCAGCCTCGGTCATATTGGCGTCCTCGAAGGTCCCGGCCTCTTCCTCGGAGCGGTAGATGGCTTGGAAGTTGTGCCCGTGCAAGTGGAAGGGGTGGCGTCCCGAGTCGAGGTTGTTGACAACGATCTGCACGATCTCGTCGCGCTCTAGCACGAACGCGTGCGTGTATGTCCCGTAGACGCTCGGGTCCGTGGCGAGCTCGCCGGCCGAGAGTGCCGTGTACAAACTTGGTACCTTCGGCGCTTTATATGTGATGTTATTGAAGAAAGCACTGGAGCGGGTTAGTTTTGTCTTGTTGGTATTTGACAAGCAGTTGGAAGGAGATAGATGGAGTACGTACTAATTTGCGCCGTCGTTGAGGTTGTCCATGATCACGTCCAACTGGATCGTCTTATCTGGCTCCCCGAAGAGCGTCTGGTTGTCCCACGGGACGAGCGTGATGTCATCGAAGGGGTCCAGCTCGTCGACCAGCGCAGGCGCCGGGAATACTTCTGAGTCGTTGTAGGCCAGCCATCCCGTCACGTTGTAGTTTAGGTCTGCGGGGAGCGTGTCGAATAACGTCTGAACGACATCATTAGTAAACACCATCACACTGTACTTCGATATCGACCGTATCCATAGTGACGACTTACCGTATCCATGCTCGCAACAAAGGCGTAGTTTGCCGTAGTCTCGTTCTTGGTCGTAATCAGGAAACTGCATCGCTGCGCGGCGGATAGGTATATCATCTCGGCCTCGGCAGGCTGGTGGTAGACGCCATCGACCTCGACGATGGTCATGTTGTGTCCCTCGAACCAGATGTACTGGCCCGCGAAGGCGCCGATGTTGATCATCCGGAAGAGATACGTCTTCCCGGGCTCCACAGCGACTTCGAGATTCTGCGTCTCGTTGAAGAGGGCTGCTTGAGGCACTGGTTCCGCGCCCGTTGGGTTGCTCTTGGAATTGAAGGCCGGCAGCAGAACTGCCATCTGCTCGTGATACCAATCAGAAACGGTGAGAACGAGCTCCTCGTCGTATTGGCCCAGGAAGGGAGATTTAGGGTCGTGGACTATCAGCGGCCCTCGCAACCCGTCGGGATACTGCCCGCCTGTGTGCGAGTGGTACCAGTATGTGCCGGGTTGGTTGATCTGGGATTACTTAATTACTTTTCTCGCGATAGCCAACTTCGGACTTTTGTCATCTTACAGTGAAATTGTATGTAAAACTCGCCCCGGGTGGTATGCTACATTGCGAAACTTGGGCGGGCCCGTCCATGTGAGTCGTGCCGTTCATGAACAGGCCGTGGAAGTGTAGCGACGTCGACTGGTTGCCCAGTTGGTTCGTCGCATGGACGATGACATTGTCGCCGATGTTGGCTTCTATCCGTGGAATCGGCCATTGGCCATTGATCCCAATAGTTGGTCGCTCGAAGGCGCCGTCTGGGTTCGCTGCCACCCAGCCTATGTTGAAGTCATATGTCACTGTGGCTGCTGTTGCGAGTTGAAAGGAGGTTAATGCCCACGGTAGGACCGCGGCGCATCTTGTAAGTGAATTCATTTTGAATATCACCAACAAGTAAAAACGTCTCCAGGTATATGCTTGAGGTGAGTAAGTATATACCTGTAAGTGGAATAAGAAGAAAAAGAATGCGGTCTGCGCTAGGGCGACCGGTTTAAGCTACGAATAGCTGCAGGGATCATACCATACCCATACAGGAGGCATGAGATAGGCAAAGTATATTCAGCACCACAGTGCCTCCACAGATTTCATTGCATGAGAGTGAATGCGGGTGTGCAGAAACAAGATTGTCTTATCAATCAGATTAGATCAGAAAGGTGTGGCAGCCAGCCGCTGGTCTGGTAAATAGTCTTGATTCTTCCCTGGGATCATGACTTATCTGATCCTCGCTAAACAGGAAGCTGGTGTTACTGGTGCTGCTGGTACAGCAAATGATACTCTAGTCCTGCGCCATAAGACAACACCAACCCCTCCCCCCTGTGTCCCTAAATGTTACTTTATGGGCCGACTTAGGAGCACGGAAGGAGCCAGTGGCTTGGGTCTCGAACTACTTACGTTCCGTGGCGGTAATAGCGGAAACGAACAATGCCTGGTTGAGTGGTGTGATATCCCGCATCGTCAGTCAGGCCTCATTCACCGATACGATATCTGTGCTGTTAAACGTCTTTCTGGAAGAGGGCAAAGTGGGGTGTTTGTCCTCTCCGAGCAGAATGATACAGGTTTTTAGATGCCTCGACATCCCGAACCTGATCTAAGAGAGGAAGTCCGATCGTACTACTAGACGGTATGTAGTTTAGCCTGGTTTTGTTCGACGGTGACCGTTTAGGACCACAACGTGAAATTTTGGCAAGTTAGGAACTCGTGTTACTGCACCAGCCGGCTGAATAGTGCAGAGGTATCACCAAACAGACAGGGACCGGGGTCAAAGTGAGACGATCCGAGGGGACGATCTAGGTAGATGGTCGGCCGTGATTCGCTGTCCTGTACGGTACGGATTCGGGGAGCTGAACTGTAGGCGATAAAAACGGGGGCGTTCTGCCTTAAATTTGTTCATTGCCGTAGAAAGGAAATGGCGTTAGTATAGATCGAGGAGGAGGGAATAACGAGTCCCGATGTTATGGCATTTTCGCCTCGGTAACAGGTGAAGTTACTGATGGACGATGAATGGAGACGGATATAGGCAAGACTGGAACAGGAAAAAGCTTGTGCTCTCTTGGCCGACATGGCAGGTCGCGTTACCCCATACTCTGATCGGCAGCAAGCCGACTAACCAAAGCCAGCATGTAAGACATGCCTGTCACTGCCTACTATGTAAGTACAGCAGGTATTCAATCTCAACATCCATTTTTTTCTTCTTCACATCCGTTCGTCCAAGATCAGCTTTTACGCGAGCTGAAAAGATATGGAGGCTGTTTGCTGGCGTGAACCGATGGGACGATGGAATACCGGCCGGCATCGTCCTGTAAGAGACTAGGTTAGGAAGAACCCGAATGAGGTTTTTTTTTTCCCTTCAGCCCATCGTTGAAATGGGGCGACTGGAAGCCGAGCAGTTCCTAGTCCGACGGTGTAAATTAGCCGCTATCGGCTGCAGCTAAAGATCCTGGCACCATCATTCAGTAGGCATTGGGTTGTGAGGTGACACTTACTACCACACCTTATAACTTCGTGGGAGAAGCGGTTGGATTCCCCACACCACCTTTACATTATCAGATCCGTGTTTTCACTTATCAGATAGAAAAGATAATCGCGGAACAAGATTCCGTGTGTTACACTGACTGATTCACGGTCTGAGCGAACTGGGGTGATCTGGTTCTCTAAGCTTACACTGTCTGGGCATGTATGTCTTGGACGGGCGACTCTCATACATATTGACGGATTCTTATTCTTATCTCTTCTTACATGCACTTCCTTAGATCAAGAGATCAACTAAGTTCACCATGACGAAAGACGTCTTCTCCGTCCCCGTCTTCCTCGTCGTCTTTCGCGAGACCCTCGAGACGGTCATCATCGTCTCCGTTCTCCTCGCTTTTCTCAAACAGACGCTCGACGGTCCCAATCGCGATGTCACTGTGTACAAGAGATTGGTCAGACAGGTGAGGCCACCCCTTCTTCATACTCTAAATTTACCAACTATCAATCGGAAAAATGTCCGCGCGCTGCTCTACGTTTGTCATACTAATAGTGAGTAAATGAAGGTATGGCTAGGCGTCGGCCTGGGCTTCCTCATCTGCCTCATCGTCGCAGCAGCCATCATCGGCACCTTCTACACCGTCGGCCGCGACGCATGGCAGGCGAATGAATACAACTATGAGGGCGCATTCGCGCTCATCGCCTCGCTCATCATCAGCGTCATCGGTGTCGCTCTCCTCCGCGTCGGCAAGGTGCAGGAGAAGTGGCGCGTGAAGCTCGCCAAAGCCCTCGAGGCGCCCGTGACCGTCGCCGGCGGATCCCGCACCGCCTGGTTCAAGCGCTTCGCCGAGAAGTACGCCATGTTCGTCCTCCCCTTCGTCACTGTGCTCAGAGAGGGTATCGAGGCCATTGTCTTCATCGCCGGCGTCTCGTTCTCGGCACCCGCTACTGCTGTGCCGCTCCCTGTTGTTATCGGGTTGATTGTTGGGATTATCGTGGGTTATATCTTGTATAGGTGAGTCATACAGGCAATGAGTTGGTTCGTGAGCGGTGTGCTAATATGATTTAGGGGTGGTACTACGACTCGACTGCAGTATTTCCTCGTCGTTTCTACTTGCTTGCTGTACCTGGTTGGCGCGGGTCTTTTCTCGCGCGCCGTCTGGTACTTCGAGGCCCAGGAGTGGAACAAGATAGTCGGTAGCGATGCCGCGGAGTTGGGAGCTGGACCTGGGTCGTACGACATTGACAAGAGCGTCTGGCATGTGAACGTAAGTGCAGTGGTTTCTCCTGGTTCGAGCCCAATACTAATGGCAACCCCGCAATAGTGCTGCAACCCAGAGTTCAATGGCGGCGGAGGCTGGGGTATCTTCAATGCTATTCTTGGATGGACAAACTCGGCTACGTATGGTTCGGTCATCGCGTATAACATTTACTGGATTGCTATCGTCATCGCTTTGGCTGCCATGAGGTATCGTGAGCTCAAGGGGCACTTGCCGTTCATTGGAGGCAAGAAGGACCTGGTTGCAAATGAGTCTGGCGAGGTTGTGGAAAGGTCGGATTCAGGGACTAAGCCAGAGGCCTCCCAATCTATCACGCCCGCCTAAAGAGGTCATGTTGATCGTCGCTGAGTTATCACTTCATTCAGAAGAGAGGGAGTGATTGTAGTAGATGTAGGTCTATGAAAAAGAATGTAATTGGAATCCCAGTCCTCAGCATGCTACTAACATGTCCCGAACCGTACCAGGCCCTTACAACTTTCGGGATTTCCCTGTAGGTTCATCCATCAGCTCTGGTTTCGAGAAACATGGGCACTTGTTTGGTATATTGGGATAACACATGTAATTCACACTACATACCACGTTGGCCTCTCCCAGTTAATGATTTGGAGATGAAAGACGGCTGGGTATTTTAATGCATATTTGTCTCCGACATTACATGGCTTGGAATACAGGTCACTAGGTCTGATTTCCACACCCTTAAGACTCGCACCTCATCACCATCACCACTCGTCACTTTTCAAAGCAACATCTGGGTTATCGGAGTTATAGATGTAGACTTGCCACAGGGGAGTCTCGAAAACCTTGGCCCAATTGTGACGCCTCCCTCTCAGTTTTAGGTGCTGTTGTAGGGATGCCTCAACGGCCTGCTCGACCAAGGTTACTGCGTAATAGTTATAGTTAGCGCATATTTGTGACGCATGAAATGACAAGACATTATTAGTTGGAGATTAATTCTCACTTGTGCTGTCGGTGATATCGATGGCGTTGTGATTGATCAATACGTTCCGAGCCCATAAGTGAGACGC
The DNA here is from genome assembly GCA_022495065.1 of Xylaria telfairii. Classification (NCBI taxonomy): domain Eukaryota; kingdom Fungi; phylum Ascomycota; class Sordariomycetes; order Xylariales; family Xylariaceae; genus Xylaria; species Xylaria telfairii. The sequence continues at coordinate 22,205 of MU383920.1, forward strand.
GTGATTCCCCCAGGTGGAGGGCGTCCAGTTTGCGACAGCGTCGTGACTAGCAAGAAATTCCTCGAAATACTGCATATTCACGGGCTGCATCCACAGAAGTATCATCAGGCGCGGCATGAGCGCTAGTGTCCCGGGACTCCCGACCTTGGTCTGGATCCACCAGCCGCGTTTGCGCAGCTGCTCGTTCATGATGAACTTATACATTTTCTCGGGCTCGGGGTCGGTTTCTACCCGGGATCGGAACTTTATATAGTATTGCTTAGTAGCCACTCTATTGTTTAGTTCGAATGGAATTATGAAACTCCAATACTAAGAGTTGTTAGGCTCCAATTACCATAAAGAGGTGTTGTGAAGGGAATAGACATATTCTGTTGTTCCATCTTCGGCTCCAGGGTACTGGAGGGCCACGTATAGATGGTTGAGCGTTAGAGACATCGTTGTGGTGAATGGGATATGCGATGTGTGAATGGGAATAGTTAAGATTGGATTGGTGCGAATTATATTGCGATTGTTTGCGATGAAATAGGTGAGCATTAACATTGTGAAGACTTACGCTCAAGCCTGCGTGTAAATAAGAAATAAACAAACAGGAAATAATGACATATTGAATTTGATGGAATTGTTATACAATCACCAGTGGCAACTCCCTTGATATAAACTTTCAAGTTTTCGGAAGTTGCTATGCAATGATGGCCCTAGCTATATGGCAGTCAGGTAACCCCAGCTGCTGTGTTTACTTAATATTATGACTCTAAAATTCTCCTTTGCACAGTCTTCTTTCTACTTCTTCCTCAGTGCTTGGTGCTTAGGCAGGAGGCGATGTTGATACGATTACCCCTAGTCCACTTCGTCAGAACTCGATTTGAATATGAATCAAATACTTGATGATTTCTCTAATGAATCTGCTACAACATGCAAACCTGAGTGGTTATCCTTTGAATCGGGTCGTAGTATAATGAGCTAGTAGGGATAGAAATACTCGGAACACAAGATATCGTGTTCGGCAGCAGCGATAGTTAATTTCTATAGCAGATTAGCACCCTAGCCTCTCCCTAATTTTGCTGGCGAATCCTTAAGGCATGTGCCATCCTGATTGAAGGCATAGTGTCTTTCGTTTTGACAACAGGTGTGGTTAGAAACGGGCTGTGCGGACAGAAAACCACGATAGCGTGGAGAGTTTACATAGTGACCATAAGAAAGCTGATAATACCCACTGACTAGAAGCATAATATCTATCACTATCTATAGTATTAAGTATGACATGTATAATAAAGATTCAGCTCAATGTATTTAGTCTCTCAGCATGGTTGTAAGCTCTCAGCCCAGGCGAGGAATGCTGCAACTCTCATGGAGTTCAAGATGTTGACCTCACTTTCTAACATGTTTATCTTTTGAGAAAGTTCGGAAGCCTAATGTGCTAATGTGATAAGAGTCGCTTAATTTCCTTTCATTGTATGTATATTTAGATGTAGGTGAAGATGAAATTCATACGCCATCACTAGCTAGTTATAAAGCGTGTCGTATATTAAGTGATGTAGGTCCTGGCGGTGGCGTGCTGCGGTACACCAGCACATAATGTCCCTGATTGGTCTAGCGCGGATCCCCAGTTATCCCACCCCCAGTGCCAACGACTCACCAATGCTGCTGTCCAACGGTCAGGAACGCTCGGAGGAAATAACAGCTTAGTTGCTATATATGCCATTTACTGAAATATTGTCCTTTAATAAGTGATCATTACTAAACCACCACTTGTAAAGCACCGATATCCTCACTAGCTACGGCCAGTCCTCTTCCCGAGAAAGCACGAGCCTGACGGACTCATCACGCTCTCGTCACTGCTGCGAGGAATAGGGGGCGACAGGCTCACACCAAAGCTGATGAGGTCCTCATCTCCCGTCCTCTCCAAGGTATTGCCTCACACCGGAGACAGACCAAATGGAGGACTCGGGCGGCGGCGCAGCGGACGGCGGAGACTCGTCGTCTGGGCCGACACGCGGCGGGGGTGAACGTGCCGAAGTCATCGTCATCGTCATCTCCGAGCACGGAGACGTGGTGCTGGATACGACGTTCCAGAACTCCAAGGACACGATCCGGGCAGCCAAGAAGGCGGCCACGGCACAGGCTCCTCCGTCTCGGCGCGGGGGCGACCCTCAAGCCCAACAGCCACCGCTCCCGAAAGCGCGAGTGCGACTCGCCTTCCGCGTCGATCTCGCCGTCCTCAGGAGGCAGTCGAAGTACTTCGACAAGCTGCTCGGCGACACGCACTTCCGCGAGGCGAACGACGTGGCCTCGGCGTTCGCGGCGCTGACGCTCAAGGGCGTGAAGCCCGGCGCCGCCGACGCCGCAGAACTCCCGTGGATCGCCATCCACGACGACGACGCCGCCACGTCGTACGCGTACAGGGAGCTGGTGTTCGCGGACCTGCTGCGCATCCTGCACGGCGCCGATGCTGCGACCGCGCAGCCGCAGATCACCATGGCCTTTGTGACGACGCTGGCCGTGCTCGCGGATCGCTTCGACTGCGCTGCTGCTGTGTCCAAGTACGTCGCCACTGGGCTTAAGTTCAAGTGGCCTGTCACGAACCGCGCGAAACCGGCCCGCGATGACGGTGCTGGGTTTAGTGGCATGAGTCGCGCCAACGAGAATGTCTTGCGCCAGAAGATCCTTGTCTCTTGGCTGCTGAATCAGCCTGGGAAGTTCACTGTCGCTACCCGCGAGCTTATCATGAATGGCTCTTGCCAGTGGAGCTCGTTTGGCGAGGGCGTTGAGGATGAGACCACGAGTGCTACGTGGTGGTATTTGCAGGACGGGCTTGAGCGTGAGTTCTCGCCCCCTTTTCCTTTTCCTCGCCTATTTATTTTGCATCTACTAGAATTCACCCCCTCAGCCACGTACCGTACATATTAACCTCTCCGCACAGAAGAGCTGCAATACCGGCGAAACTGCATCCTAAACACCCTCGCCTCGGTCCCGCGGCACTTCCTCCTCCTGTACACGTCGTCGCGGCATACGCGGCAGTGCAAGTTAGGATACGACTCGAGCGTGGCGTGCGACTCGTACCAGCTGGGGGAGATGTTCAAGTTCCTCACGAACAAGGGGCTGCTGTTCCTCGCCGACTTCTCCCCCTCGTCGCTCGACGCCATCGCGGACACGGCCCTGCTGCCCGTCGACAGCGTGCTCGCCTCCCTGCGCCAGTGCCCGGCGTACCAGATCGACAAGAACCACACCAACTGCGGCCTGCGCACCCGTTTGCTGCCCATCCTCGACTTCGTCCAGGGTCTCTTGTCTGCGAGCTCCGTCCCCGTCTCCCGCGCCGCGTGGAAGGTTAATCGCGCCGCGCATGCGTGGATGCCGGCCGAGGGGAAGAAGTTGAGTCGTGATGATGATGATGATGATGCGGGTGAGAGGCCGTTTCGCTTCACGAGGGCCCTCGCTGCGGATCAGAGGCTCCGCTTCGAGAATACCATGGGCGCGGATAAGTTTGCGCGCGATGTGTTCACGGCTACGAGCTGGGATTGGACGGCTGAAGAACAGGGCTTGGACCATGTGTCTACGACGCCGAGGTGGACTATTAGGTAGATAGTAGTTTGGTCGTATGGACAGGTCTATCTCATTTCCCTACGCTAACTAGTCAGGTTGGGGAAATGTTATTTTAAATGATCATGAAGAATTGGATATCAACGATACGGCAGACCGAGCTGTAAGGATTATACGTGGATGGGCGGAGACAATCTCGCTCCTGTATATATTGCGTCCAGTTAGAAGTTTATATCTTTTCAACCTCGTCGCTGGACAATGGATAATCAACCAATTACAACTCAGTCATCAGAGTTGCTATTTCATTAACCCAACGGCTCCGCGCTCCCAAACGCCAATGTTGATATGAATGGTCTAGAAACAAATAGCCACATTTGTCCCCCAAGGAAAAAGCAGACATGAAACGGACCAGCCCAAAACCCCCGTCGGACCAGTTAGCTCCTTAAAGCCTCGAGCCTGTTCCGCATCTGATCCATCATGGCCTCCTGGTCCTCCTCCTCCTCCTCGAGCTCGGCGGGCGTGGGCTCGGGCTGGACGGGGGTGCTGGGCATGGGGCCGGCCTTGTCCATCTTGCCCTTGAGGATCTCGCCGAGGACCTTGTCGACCTCGCCGTCGGCCTCCATCTCCTCGTCCTCGAACATGGCGTCCCCATCCAGGGGCAGGCTCTCGCCGACCATCTCCTCGATGACGCCGGCCTTCATGAGTTCGACGCTAAGCTCTCGCATGGTCCCGGCCAGCTCGGGCAGGCGGATCAGGGTGTTGACGTCCTTCATGATGCCCACGCTCGCCCGGATGCTGCCCTCGATCTTGCGCACCGCGAAGGCCTCGTTCACCTGCATCTGCACGCTGCTCAGCTGGGCCTTGGACGTCACCAGCCGCGCCGACGTCCGCCGCGCCCGGATCAACTCCCGCGCGAAGTCCCGCGCCTCCCGCTGCGCCTGCGCTCGCCGGGTCGCGTCCCGCGCCCCCCGCTTGTCCGCCGCCACGATCAGGCTCTTCGTCTTCTGCTCTACTTGCCGGACGGCGGCGATGTCGCGGTCGAGCTTGCGCAGGTTCGAGCGGATGAGCTGGTTACATTTGCGCATCTATGGGGAGGCGGAAGAGGCATGAGTCAGTGTGGTTCTTCGTATATGTTCATCTCGCTGCTCTGTTTGCCTCCGGTGCCTTGGAATGGACAACGTGTGAGGGAGATGGAAGATGATGGTGCTGCGTACCTGGGCATTGGGATCTGGCTTGACGAAGAGAGCTTTGAGGCTCTCCATGTTGGAGGACGTGCTGTGGCGAAGAGCAGATGCGGGAATAGGGGCTGAAGACGAGATCTTGTATGCAGATGACTTGCAGTGGCGGTTAGGCGTGGCGGTAATGGGCCATCAGATTCGCTTGGTATGATTTGGTATCGTGGGGTCTGGATAGGTAGCGATGACGTTGGAAGCGTGATGGCTGGTCCCGAGGCTGGCTGCCTTTCCACCTTCCACCTTGCACCTTCCACCCAGGGCCAAGGCTGAGGAGAGACGGTGCGATAGTGGAGTGATGGAGCTGTACAGGCGCCCAATGGGTAGCCTGGAGCAGGACCTGGAGGCAACAAGTGGGGTGCGGGATGCGGACCACCCTCGATACCTAGGTACCCATTAGGGAACCATCTACCCCGCTATACCTGCTGTACAGTGCTACATATACTACATCCTCCCTATTGCACCTATGAATAGGTTACTGTGGTAGATCAACTGCATGCTTATTGTCAGTACAACCTTTACCGCTCCACTCAGTCAATTAGTCATTGCTAGGTAGAAGCCGAAAAGTTTGTGCCACGGTAATTACGTTGATTCATGTGCACAAACCCGTTGGCGAAGGCGAATGACCATGTTGGTGTTGTCGGGTATGCGGAGGTATGGAGAAGACATACAAGTCACCGGGCGGCGAATGAATGGATGAATGAATGAATGCAGATGCAGATGCATGCGGGTTCAGGTTGTGATAAGCCAGCTGCTGCTGATGTTAGGTACTGCCTCTTGTGCTTCTTTCTCTTCAGACATCTCATGCCAGCCAACGTGTGTAGGTATCGATTGATTAATAAGACTGAGGCGTAGCATGGAGAGGGCATTCATTCGTCCTTGTCTGTAGCGTTGTACTGTACTATACATAACGCTGCTGGAGGGGTTGTAGAAAGACCTGGCTGGGGGCAGAAGGCAGAATCGCAGGTGCAGAGCACGACGACCTTCCTTATTTAGGTGAGGCAGTGAGTGACACCCATGATCCAAGTAATATTAATGTATTAAGGTACCCAGGTAATTATAAAGCGGTCAGCTTGCTATGGTGAAACCCTTCCCCATCGCAGGCATGCTGCTGCTGCAAGACCCCCATCAGCCCTGCCCAGCCTCCCTACATACATAAGCTACCTACCGTTAGCTACCGTTCCCGTCCTTATCACTAATGTATTGATTACAGCTGTGTTTGCATGCCTAAGTACCTACCAGGTATGTACATCGGTTATGTACATCGGTTATGTACACCTCACGTCTACTAAACCCACCAAGGAACTAACGCAGCATCAAGCAGCTAGGTATGTTGTACAACATGTTTAGGTATTAATTTACACATGTACTTGCCTGCTTATGTACTTATTGCGTAAGTAAAAGGTTTTAAAGATGCGAAATTCATACCTACTTAATTATGACCTTGCTAACAGGTATGTTGTTAACTAACCTAGTCTGGTCTAAGAGAAATTGTATATTCATTATTGGCCTGATAGCTTTTTGCTACTATAGCACGTAGCCCAGCGCCTCCTGGCCAAAAAACTACACAAGCGCCATAACCACTAAATTAAACCTTAAAAATCAGGTATAAGATTGAAATTCTTATTTAGGTCTTAACAACTTTATAACATGGTTTTATTTATATTCCTGCTTTTCTAGAGTTTATTCAGTTGTTTTATTCTAATAGTAGAGCCTATGGGATTATGTGATATAAGGTCACTCCTGCCTAGTAGCTTTAAGTTGGTACCTTAGGTAGGTAGGTAGGTACATGTAGGTAGGTAGGCTGTGCGTGTTTGTCTAAGAATTTACCTGTAGGCAGCTAGCAGCAGGTACAGGCAGAAGTATAGAAGTACCGACGGCAGGTACCTACCACGAGATTCTATAGCGTGCCGTAGTGCTTCTAAGAATTTCGTAGAATCCCACAGGACCCCGGCTTTAGTGGGGTTCCACGCCGGTTGCATCACCAAATACCAAATCTCTATTACTGCCACTGCGACAACCACGCACATCGAGCTCTCCCTTCCCATCTTCCCCAGCCTCACCTGCAGAACAAGCATCTCAACTGCCTAACCCAACAACCACACCTTGAACCTAACCACAACCACAACCACAACCGCGGCCACAGAGCATAACAACCCCCTAGTGATTGCCTAATCTTGGTACATACCGTGGGTAGGCTAGGTAGGTACACACCTGAAGTACTTATAGCACAATCTCCTACATATCCATCCATACCTATCCATATCCACTCCCTGTGCTCGTCTCTCCCCTCCTCCGTCTTCTCTACCCTCCCTCCACGCTTCGTTACCCCAATTTTGCGCAACTCACCGTCAGTCAATCACTTACGCCAATTGCTTCTAGCCATTCTACACGCTCCCCCACCAAGTCGACCTCGTCAATATGTCGCAAGTGACCCCCGAAGGTAAGCATTCTCCCGGCCTCGTCGTCTATCTACCCCGCCATCGGCAACCTGCCTGCTTTCCACCTGGTGCCTCTGGTTCTTGCATCTAGCTGCCGAGACCTGTCTACACATGCCGCCGAGTCACCAACACGAGACTTGATAGCTAACATGGTGCCCTTCCCGCACGTGTAGTCCTATGGGCCCAGCGCTCCTCTAAGACCGATGCCGAAAAGAATTTCGTGTACCTGACCATCTCTGTCCCCGATGTACCCAAAGAGAACCTTAAGCTGGATCTCAAGGCCAACTCCCTGGCTTTCCACGGCCACTCGGAAACACTGAAGCGCACGTATCACCTCGAGATTAACTTCTTTGACGAGATCGATGTGGAGAACAGCAAGATCCACCACACGGCCCGTAATGTCGAGATGAAGCTGCGTAAAAAGGACCTTAAGGAGGAATACTGGCCTCGTCTGCTTAAGGATGCAGCCAAGGTCCAGTTTGTCAAGACGGACTTTGACAAGTGGGTCGACGAGGACGAGCAGAACGAGGTTGCCGATGACGACATGTCCCAGTTCGGCGGCGGCATGGGTACGTTTGACATCCCACTACCCCACCATCCACCCCCCAGACACCCAGTATGCTACGAGCAGGAAAGCTAACACATTTATGCGTACAGGAGGTATGCCAGGTGGCATGGGAGGAATGGGAGGAATGGGAGGAATGGGTGGCATGGGTACGTAGTCGCTATCTAACCCTAGATATTCCAATCCCTCCTGGCGTCAACTTGCGCCATGCTTGCCTAGGGGGGTATGAGCTGACACAGTTTCGTTTCACAGGTGGCGATTTCGGAGGAATCGACTTCTCAAAGCTGGGCGGTATGGGCGGTATGGACGGAATGGGCGGTGCCGGCTCCGATGACGACGAGGACGAAGAGGACGAAGAGGACATGCCGGCGCTTGAGGGCGAGGAGGACGCCAAGAGCGATGCTAAGGCCGTTGATGCTACGGCCGGTGCTGCTAAGGCCGACAAGTAGGCTACGGGAGAAACTGGACCTACCTAACCTACATTTTTAAAACTACCAGCCCCATCCTCGACTCTCTCCCCCGGTTCGAAGGATGTTGTTTCTGTCAGACAGGTCGGCCCACTTTTACGGGCAAAAAAAAGGGCGGCGCATAGAACAGAAATGGCAAACGGCAACGCGGTCTCGGGTCGTGTTTGTATCTTGGAGTCTCCTTCCAGGATGTGAGTTTAGGCGAGTTAGGAATGTGACTTTTTGCTACTTGATTACCTAACCAATTAATTCGATAAAAACCGAGCTGTCACTGCCCCAGACGGCGCTATTCTGCGATCTGTGTTGCACTGCTGACTCCTATGGCGGTGATTGCGACGCGCGTGTCAGTTGGCACAAACCCCGATTGTATCATCCGAGCAGATGATGTCCATTCAATGTTGAAAGGTAGTCAAGTCAGCATCAGATATGACGGTAGTTGTTGCATCGGCATGTTTGCTTCTTTCTGTGGATCCATAAGAAATACCCCTTTCGAAGCTGTATGTATGTATGACGTGCCACTGCCATGCAGCACATAAGCATTTCCTCGTTTTTCTCCGTGCCTCGCTTCTGGTTTCTTTTTTTCTTGGCCACGGGCTGTTGATCACGTAAGATTATTTTCTTGCTTGTGATTTATATTCCGACTTCGACGAGTGCTGCAGAAGTAAAGGGGCAACTTGATTTGGGGTAGGCTGGTGATTGATGTCCTATTTACGAAATAAATCTACCTTTGTGGGAGGGAAGGTTATTGGTTTAGCGGTACGGTTTCTATCTTTTATTTATTATGATTCTTTTCTATTATTATCAAGATAGCTTTACATTATCTATCATATACCATCTCAAAGTACGTAGACTACCTAGTGTCGATGTGTGGACCCTCGAGGTCGCATTGTCACGATCCAAGTCTCCGCCCATTCACGGCAATTTCCGGGCGTCGGCATAGTATAGTGGTTAGTATAGCACGTTATGGCCGTGCAGACATGAGTTCGATTTTCATTGCCGACGTGTATTTTTGTAAACCAGCTTTCTATTTCCTCGATTTCGAAGCGTGCTGTAGGGAGCTTTCATGCTGAAGTATTCCCTGCCTCCCCCGCCCCTCATTCGTCTACTGAGATGTGTGCTTTTATAAGAGAAGACGGAGTATTGTGTGGCGTACAGCCCAGGATTGCGGGGAACCGCTAGACTAGGTAGAAAACCTCCCGACTGCTAATCGGCTACGCATAGGGAAAGGTCTCGTCTGATTAAGATGGCGTGTGCCGAATTGGGCCATGGGTATAATCGCTAGCTTAAACATATATATATATGTACTAGTTGTTTAGCGATAAAAGAAGGGAAAGGTGTTATAGTACTGCGGAAAGGCATTACGTGATCAGAATTGATGGGTACTAATGATGATTAATAATAAGGGTTGGAGGTGTGGAAGAAGTGGAAATAGACATACTTGTGGCAGCATAGACATACCTACCTATGCCACCACAGAGTTGATCCTTCAGCCCAACGGGCTCTGAATCCCTTGGCGGATAGAGACCCTGGCAACCTTCGTCTCGACACAAAATAGGCAACGATTTGCCCATGTTTTTTGAATCGACGGATTCCACGATGCCATGCCGACTTCTCGCGGCCAGCAAGCATTCCAGAGAACAACGGCGGCGAGATGGCATATTCGATCGAAATGACCGAGAGGGACATCTTTCCGTGTTTTCACGAGAACTCTAGCCGCCAGGCAGCGCTTCATGCATCGTGCTCGAAATGGTTTAAGGGGCATCTCGAGACGCAACTTCGCTGTGTGTCTGAAATCTCTGATGCTATCCCGGAGCGCTTGAGGATCTTGGATCAGTCGACCTTGCACCTTTCTCTGCTGGCCCTGCTGGACGCCCTATCGCAGGGTCATGACACATCTCTCGATACGCTTCTCGGACAACTGAGGGCTGGCCTTCCCACGACCGCAACTTGGGCAGCAGATCACTCTGAAGATGAAAATTCCCCGGACGATAACACCCCTTTACAGTTGGTGTTTCTCCTTCTAGGTTGGCTGAGCATGTTGTACAAGCCAGCTATAGCGAGAGAACCGGGTATGCTGGAAATGGTTCTGCCTGAGGCCTCGACCAAGGCCTCGAGATTCCAGAAATACGGGCCATCCACTGCCACTACCACCTCGAGTATTCCTAAGACGTCACGTATTCCATTCCCGCATCTCTTTGCTTCTTTTGGCAGGCGGATTCCAGAAGAAGGCATCGACGCCCAGAGACAAACCACAAGCCTCAATAATCCGCTCGTCGCTAAAAGCATAGTCGCCTCAAACATATATTACTCCAACCTGAGTCGTGTCGGGAAGCTCAAGATCGACTGGGTGCCCGATATCTCACAACATCTCGAGCTAGATGAACGAAATCGATCCTTGAGACTCTTCGCGTCGCCTTCGTTCTGCGCCCTGATCTGTCTTAGTGATCCCCAGTCAACCTATCCCCTGAACCGGTATGTTAGCACAATTCAGTCGACATAATTCTCACTGACGTAACATGACACGAGACTTATCATGAGCTCCGACGATCAAGACAGCCAGACAACCTTCGACGAGCTCAACCAGCCATTCGACGATTACTGCCGCGAGATCCTCCTGTCCTTCGGGCTAATCTTCGGGCAAGACAAGCGGTCGCGTCGGGAGGCGCTGAGCAACAAGGCATGGCGGGACACCTTCCAATCTGACAAGGTGCTGCGCCAAATATGCTCGGAGCCGTGGTGCGAGAATATCCTCTACGACTACCTGCGCTCACCACCGGTGCGGGCGAACTACTCCCTAAGACACGACTTCCGGTTCCTCGGCAGGAACCTCGCCGCCGTCCAGGAGTACATGAACCTCCAGAGCCCGAACGACTTCATGACGGTGCTGTTCGACGTCCGGGATCCGCTGCGGTTCTGGACCTTTGTTGCTGCTATCGGCTTCGGGTCCGCCGCTATACTGCTCGGTATCATCCAGACTGTCCTTGCTGCTGCTCAGGTTGCTCTTAGTAGTCCGCTGCCGAGAGGTGACCCGACTTGATGATTCATGACAGCTTCGCCTTCGCTATAGGTAGGTAAGTAGTTGGGTAATTCTGGGAAGGAGGGGTTGGGAGAAGTCTTGGTTTGCCCAACATACGATTCTCTACGGGTCAACCTGCCTTTCTGTGTCAGCTTATGCTCGCTTGACGGGCCGAGCCGGAAACCAAACTCTTCGACGTTGCACTCGTCATACATGAAAGGATTGGCATGCCAATACTTGATCTTTAAACGGTGTCCATACACCCCTTGTTAACTGCCGAACGGGTCCGCATCTAGTCCCCAGAGGACGAGCGGAGCGCACAAGACACAGTGGTTCTAAAAGGGGTAGACACGGAGTTATAATATTGCTCGCCCTCGAGGCTAGAAGATGGTCTCTATCACTACTTTCCATATCTGGAATTATCTGGGCGGATAGCGAACAGTTCACCACGTCTCAGCCCTTCGAGGGGTAAAGTATGCCGTCACGTAGCACATACTCATAACGTCAGATACAATTAATCAATTACCTACCAACCAAGCTACTTAGCTATCTTTGAAAAGGGCCTACAAGGTTCTCGAAGCATTTCTCCTCCTCTTCTTCAGTTTCACAGATCCGGTATCCAGTCCCCTGTAGTTTAAGACGTATCTTATCCGCGCTCGACATCAGCTCTTCCGGATCAAGAGGTTTGATGGAATCCAGCCCAGTAGACCCGTCCTCCTTCTCGTGTGCGCACTTCACGACCTGGGCTTCCCTGCGGAGCAGTCTTGCCTGATGCCCGAGGCAATCTTCTCTCAGCCTGGCTTTTTGCAGTCCCCTGGATAATGAGACCCTGTGTCATAGTCAGTCACAATCTAGCTGAGCTCTAACACCCGTTAACGACCAAACTCACATAGCCCCTTCAAGATCCCCCCTGCAAAACTCCGCCGTCCCAAGCTTGTAATAGATTGACACCTCGAGGGGCTGGCCGGGGGCATTTATATGAATTTGGTCGAGAGCTTTTTGGTAGATAGCGACTGCCGCGTCGTAATCTTCAGTCGCGAGATATAGGTTCCCATACATGTAGTTGGCTCTGTGAGAGTTCAGTCCCTTGGCCGTCCATTCCAATACGCGTAACTCACATGTACTCCAGCGCATCCTGGCTTCCAGCTCTCTCCCAGAAGCTTTGGCTCAGCTTCAGGCTCGCAATAGTCGCAGCATAATCCTTCGCTCCAAGATGAGCCCTGCCCTTGGAGAGATAGGTAACCGCAGTGACCATCAGGTGGCTTTTTTCCCCGGGAGACAACTCATCACCGGACCCGGCCGCAGTCGCTGAGAAATCGCCGTCGTGCGCTTTGCGGATGCTGAGCGTCTTTTCGAAGTGGTGGATCGCAGTTTCGAAATTCCCTTCTGCGGACTCGATGTTGCCGAGGTTCTGGAAGCTGGCTGCTAGGTATAGGTCATTAGGGTCCAGAAGTGACTCGCGGATTCGATGGCTCTTGTTCAAAGTCATGTGGCATTTGGCGAGTTGGTTGAGATCGAAATAAGCCATGCCTAACGCGTTCAGTAAATGGCTCTCGTCCATGTCTAGTTTCGACCCGTTTGCGTCGATGGCGATCTCAAGCACACTGTGTGCGTCGCGCGCGTTGCCCGACTCGATCAAATACCTAAGAGGACGGTTAACAAGGCGTAAAAATTCCGGTTAGGTCCGGCGCGAGATAATCACTTACCAAGCACAGTCTACCGTGCAGCTGACGAACGCTGGAGGGGACGCTACCCGTTGCCCGGCCGTGGTGAACTTCTCGAACCACCAAGCTAATGCCGTGCCGTGTTGGATGTATTTTTGGCATCCTGCCCATCGTGTATATAGGTGCCCGTGGCTTTTGGCGGGAAAAGCAAGCCGGAGAAGTAATGCTGCGCCGTCAACGACTCTCTGGCGTTCTTCAGAACTCAGCTGCATCATGAAGGCTACCTGCACTAGTCTATGAAGGCTTAGTCGGTGGCCGTCGGTGTCAATAAGGCCAAGCGCCTTGAGAAAAGAAACTGTTTCGTCGAGTCTTTTATGCGTTAGCTATGCGCGACCGTACAGGGAAGTTTGAGGCAGGGGAACAAACTCAAAGTCGTCTGTGCAAAATGCTAGATCGCTGGTTAGGGTCGATGTGTCTGTGGGGAGGAATAGCTCCTTGGGGATCTCGTCGGGCTGCACAAGCGAGAGGATGCCGAGAAGTACGAATGCCGAAGGACGAGTGCGAACCGTTTCGAACGAAATCTTCCAGAGTGTTGACAACGTGTGTCCCTTGATACCTTCCTGTTTCTGGAGTATTACGGGCAGGTATCGCTTATATCTGCCTGCGAACTTGGCTATATCGTCCTGTAGACTCTGGGACTCGATCAACGCTGCCATCTGATGGATACCCAGGGCGAGTCCGTCCATTTCTGTTAATAGAAACCGGACTGCGTTTCGCTCAGTCTCAGGCAATTGATCGATAGACAAACGCTCTTCCTTTGACTCCGGGGCTGCAATGAGTCGCAAGAACAGGTTCTCGGCAGTTGCAGAGGTGAGTTTCTCCAGGATCTTGTGTCTGCGATGGAAGAGCTTGGCCTGGGTGATGTATCTTGTCGTCACGATAACAGACCCTCGACTCTCGGTAGGCAAATACTTTTCGACATCGCTATATTTCTCCACATTGTCCAAAATGAGCAGCCAATTGTGCGCTACAGGTTGAAAGTTAGAAAAACCCTAACGTCTTAGAGAGAGAGAGAGAGAGAGAGAGAAAGTGTGTGTGTGTGTGTATGGCACTGACTTGTAACTCTGAACCAGTGATGCACTAGGGCAAGATTGTGCGCCGGATCAGCCTTGAAGTCTGCTCCTGGAAGGCAGAGCTCAATAGCAATGCGTGTGAACGCCGTTCTGAGGGACTCTTGTGATTCAGATCCCACCCATAGAATGGCATCCGTCGTTCCCTTGTTCCTGTGTGCGTATTCTCGAGCGATTTCGGTTTTGCCCATGCCCCCTACACCACATATCACATATACCGCCAGCTCGTCTTTAAGCTGCGAAGAGATGTGGAAATAGGAATCTATATCCGAGAGGACATCATCTCTTCCTAGAAAAAGAGAAGTGCGAGAATCCGGCAGCAGGTGTAGAGGGAAAACTCTTGACTCGTCGTCCCAAGATTTGGTCGTAGGCAGGTTGTGAAGATGGGCCGCTGGTGCCGCGGCAACATCAATGGCTACATATACTCTGAGGTGATCCATGGCGTCCTCAATCTTCAGAAGGGTTTCCGCAAAGGATGTCTCTATATCGGCCCATTCCTTCGTATTTTGGAGCTTGAACCGCCCTGAGTTATCAGATATGAGAATCCAAGTCATGAATGATAGCATCTGTGCATTTGACATCCGCAACTCACCTGGTGGGAACTTTCGAAGATAGACAACGCAGTTTCGCCAAAAAAAGATCAAAGCTTCGAAAATGTCAACAAAGATTATGCGCAGTTCGGACTTATCTTGGTTCCCCCTCGCCGACTTCTCTATTCTTGCCGCTCTCTTTTTGAGGATGGCCATTTGTCGCCGGATCTTCAGAAACATGCCTGCCAATTGTCTCGCTGTCGCTTCTTGCTCCGCTGAGAGCTTCACCATCGGTAAGTCTTCTTGCCTCCAACGGACCAGGGGTTGTTGCTAGCAACCTACTCTAATGACAAGATACATGATCCCCCATACTAATCCTGTCGTCACTGATCGAGGAAGCATAGTGAGGATAAAAATGCTGAGCACAGGTCTCACGGAATGCTCCATGTCGTGTACTTGATACATCAAGTTTTGAAAACCGTCTCGAACAATGTGGTCCGGTGGCCGTCGCATCTCTTCGAGTCCTGAGATAAGTTTTTCTGGAGAATCAAATTGCTGCACAAGTTTGAAGTCTTCAGGAGCTAACCCGGCTTTGCAACGATTGAGAGCCGCCTCCCAGCGGTCTGCGCATCGATCCTCGAATCCATCGTCGGCGGTGATGCCCTCGGCACTAAGTCATTTAGGTAGTGTAAGCCCCCCAGTCTGGGTGCAATGACATCGAACCAATTCGCACGAAATGATTGAGTGCCAGTTCCAATACACCTGATAAAGGATTCTGGGAACATGACGAATTGAGGAGAAGAAGTGGAGGGAAAGGAATACAGCCGTACTCAATTATTGATTCTTCTGGTGTGATTTGGATACTACTCCACGATTCGGTGTTTCCTGTATCACTTCTTGGTTCGGTGTTTTTCGAGATCAACAATCGCTTGAACTCATCTCTTACTTCAGCTGTCGCCATCGCAGATACCTTTCGCCCTGGAATCGTACACGTTGCTTTGGTGTGATGTCTGCGGTGATTTGTACGGGTTTCGTCAGCATACCCCAAAGCTGACTTTGCTTGGGGATACCCCTCTGGAGAACTATGTAAAAACGTATACTAACAGACTTATATATCAATTAAGGCTGCGAGAATATATGAACAGAGAGATTACTAAAAGAAGCTAGTTTAATATTTATAATAGTACTTAATGTTGGAAAAATAGAACTTGGGCTACGAGAAAGGCAATTCGACCACCCGCACAGGCCCGCATAAGGACTAGGACGGCTCAGCCTGCAGCTCTCGACGCCGGGGTATAGAAGCATGAGTCCCTACCTCGCCACTTAAACTGCCTGCATGATCCCCTGTCGACCTCTTGTTCAAGGCGAGTTTGGTCATGAACCAAGTTACTTGGTAAGGAGTGAAGAAGATTTTCTAACGACGTGGCAACCTCTGCTCCTGTTAGCGTTCTATCTTTCACTCCAGGTCTCAAATCTGCGCCCAGCTTTTCTTCCACCGATTAAAATGCCTGACATTGTGACTGGCGTTGGTTATCTCTCTGACCTGCCCCTATACAAGACCGAAAAGCCGTACTACGTCTTCTGGGCAGTTGGAGATAATGGCGAAAAACCGCTGCCAGCGACTAATATCGCAACGGAAACTTACGACGGTATCACGGTAGCCGATATTCGTGGGCGCGAAAGCTCCTTTCGGCTGGAAACGCATGGCTTTGAGATTCTCCAACATAGCACTAAGATTCCCTTGCCCCTCGATAGTGCGGGGGCCGTTGAGGCCTACAAGACCGAGACGGAACAGGCTCTGAAGGACAGGTTCGACGCCGAAGTCGTTCACTGCTTCGAAACTAGGGTAATTCTGTGAGGTCCGATGAGGCTCTTTCGTATAGCAGTCTAACGACACCAAGATTCGCAGAAATGACCAGGAAACGCATGACAGCCGTGTTCGTGACTTCCGGGATCCTTTACTTGCTGAGCCGCCAGCCGTTGCAACTCATGTTGATGCCACGGTTAACAGTGGCCGAAACATGATTCGGAATCATTTGCCCTCCGAGCTTCATCATTTATTAGGCACGAACAGACGTGTGCGTCTTGTAAAGCAAGTTGCCCATTTCCATTTCCGTTACTCTCTTGTATATCCTTCATCCCACCTCACTTGACCTTAAGCTGCATTCCCGTGATTATATTGCTTCTTACATATCTAAATAGCACATGGCGCCCCATGCTTCCGGTAATAGAAGACTTACCCCTAGCTTTCACCGACTTCTTCACAGTGAACCGACATGATCTGGTTGCTGCTGACCGGATTATACCGACCGGCGAGGGGGAATACTATTACGTGAAGCACAACTCAAACCACTCCTGGTAATGCGACAAACATTAGAGCAAGAGATTGAGTCATCTCGTACTAATCATAGCCCTTAGGTATTGGCTCTCAAATATGACCTGGCATGAGCCGATAATGTTATTGACCTACGATACAAGACCTGGCAATGGAGCTTGGTGTACGTAGGCCTCACTTTCTTATAATTATCAAGCAATGAAGACATGCTGACACACCAGGAGACTGCGCCCACACAGCAGTAGAGAATCCGTTAGCAAGAGGGGATGCCCCGAAGAGACAAAGCGTTGAGACTCGAAGCATTGTCATATCGAGAGATTGACATGTGGAAAAAGAATCCCCTTAGTCATAGCAAATACCAGAGTACTGAAGGAGAGCCGCATGAGCCAATGTGTCATCTCACAATACCACAACCCCGCACATTGGGTTGCAGAAATAATACCAGCGGCAGCCTGCTTTATCTTAAGTAGCTTGATTGGAGCCTTTTCAAGATCAACACTCCCCCGCATCTGATAAGCATCAGGCTGCAGGAGGACTAGCTATACAGACCAATAAGTAGTGAATATAGCATCACCCCCTCTACTTGGCTTGCAGGAGGAGCACACTCGTGATCTCGTACACCGGCCAATAAGTAGCGAATATGGCATCAAACTCCCTACCAGCACCCTCATAGTCCAGAAAGGAATAAATTACATGTGCAGAAATTCCACAGATGCCAACCAATCAATGCAGTGCAGGTATCAGTGTGGTCAGCGCTATCAATATCATCTGTGAAATATTGCAGAATAGAGTAGCAACAGAACGGTTCGATAATCCTTACGAACTAAACTGAAGATTACCCATTTCCTCGCAGGTGGGGTATTTGAGCCGCTTGATCTCCTCTCTTGTTCTGACATCGTCACCATTGTCACACCTCGTCTCCCAAAGAGCAGATATCTAATTATCTACGACTACGCACATTCAAGCAAGGAGTCATGCATGGTTAGTAAACCCTAAGAGCAGCAAGAACCAGACCTGTCTCATTAGTCCAAGAGCAGCGAACCCCCATCTCGACGCGCCAGCGTGGCAATGAAGAGACTCGAAGCCACCCGAGCCTAAGTCCCAGCGCACATGAGCTCGGCTACCCCGAAGCATCGGGCGCCAGCCAACCCTGGAAGGCTTATGTAACTGTGAAGCCAAAGACGGAGGCTGGACAGGAACAAGTGCTGCAGATCGAAAGCAAATACGCCTTCAGTTCGGGGGGTCTTGGTGGGCTTTAGCAACCTATGGGCAGCGCAGGAAGCAAATGTATAATTCATATACGAAACAGGCATTTATCGTAGGGAGGCATATAGGTTACCATGTATTAACCCCTTGGGGAGACTGCTGTGTTGCTTACTCTATCACTTCTGCATAGAAGATGATTACAAATTTGAATATCTTTCCAAGCCCTTGATCTTAAGCCCTTGTTACACAGAGTCTACAACAGCATAGTGTAGCGAGACGTCTAATGAATGAATAGCACGTACGGTTAGGGGTTCTCTACATTATGTGGCAATAAAATAGAAAACCTAACATTAAATAGGGATAAAAAAGGGGGAGACGACAAACCAAGCCCCTTTCTATCTGCTACCTAAGATACCTACGTAGCCTGCAGCTCTGTAAGTGACTACAACACTCGACACCATCCGTTAGCAGGCCTCCTTGTCGCACCGCATCAAGGACTACCTCAGACCCTTATTCACGTGTACTACATTCGCACTTGTTCCGTACTTACTTCTTACCTTCTTGTAAGAATAATACTACTGCACTTAACTTAATAACTACACCTGCGTACGACACTCCTAGGTCATCGGTGCGCAGTTTTACGATGTCAACAACATGGTTTCTATTACCGGATTTCACTTTTACAGCTAACGGACCCCTCCGCCTTGGCATGATGATTCCGCACTGGTCTAAGCCGACAACCGTCCTCGCAACTATAGGCTATGGCGCTGCAGGTGAAATCGAACTGCCGCCTGAAATGATCATCGTAGAACCAAAACACGTCCACAGCCGCTCCGTCTCACGGTCTACCGGTCTCAGCGCATGGGCTAAGTTCGAAAGTCTAATATCCGCTTCAGCTGGCAATGAGTTTAGCAAGGATAACAGCATCAACTACGGTGAAACCGACCATGAAATCCACACTTTCAAGGATCCGTTGACGCCGGAGGTAGTGACTGCCATTGCCAATATCCCCGCAGTGCGCGCCCATATCGAATCGGGCATGTTTGGCAAGCGACCGATCTACATCATCTCGGGCATGCGCATCGCTACATCGTCGTTTACAGTGACGAAGGAAGTGAGATCCGGTTTTACCCTGGAGGCCGAGGCGTCCGGCCCGCCCCCGGGAACGCTGCCTTTTGAGATCGGTGGGACAGTGAAGCACGATGGTCAGAAATCCGTCGCCGACTCATATCAAACGGCCCCGGGAATCGTGTTCGCTTATCGGCTCCATGTCATTCGCACTCGTAGGACAAGGGCGGAAACAGGGCTATTTAGTCACAAAAGCGCGTTCTTGACTGGTGCTACGGGCGAGACAGGGGAGTCTCTGACCATCGTTGAAGCTACGGAAGACGAGATAAACGAGGACTTGGAGGAGGAAATCGAGCACGAAAGTGTGGAAATTGGAGACAGGGAGTTTTATATTTACCGCTCATTGAACAAGTGAAGAAGCGGCTTGATTAGTACGGCGATGTCATGTCGATAATAAAAACGTACTTATAGCCAAGCCTAGAGACGGAAATTGAGGTGCCTATTCCTTGCGCAATAATAATAAATCAATAATGGAACCTCAGCTAGAGAGGCATATAGCTTACGCAAACATCGTTTAACAATCTAGGTTAGATAGCTAGTGCAATATTAATTATGGCGAGTATTGAACTCTCAATTGCTAATCCTCGATTCGGTCAACCGCAGTGGAAACGGCCCTAAGAACTTCCATATCCTTCCCTTTCTCTCCCCAGAACCCTACGGGGTTGATGAAATGATGCTTATATACTTTTACGACTGACATGACATAGAGCATCTGCTCCATTCCACTCTTAGTGTGAAGTTTAGCGCATTCTGTTTCAAATTGGTTGAATTCCAGCAAGGAAGGCAGTGCTGCAACATATGACAGTGTCATAGCGGCAACTCCGGCTGCGATAGCGGTTGCAATCGAGCTTCCTGCGCTCAAATCTATGTGTGGGAAAGGTGTCTGTATTTCCCTCATGATGGTAGGGGGGATATCCGTGCCGTAAGTACCAAGAAGCTTGGGTCCATCTTCCGGCTGGGATGGATTCGACTCTAAAAAGCCTCCATCGGAGTTTGTCGCATAAATAGATATGACGTCCTTGTGACTAGCTGGGAAATTCTCCCTTTTTATCCCTGAATTCCCGGCGGCTGCGAAGAACAACACCGAGCCATCGCGCTCTTTTGTAACCTTCTCTATCGAGTCTGAAATGGCTTTACATTCTCTCCTACGCTCGTGGGGTATCCCAAAAGACATGGAAATAATATCAGCCTTCCACTCAGGGTCTAGTCCGGCATGTAGGATTGCCTAGCCTATAATCAGTACGCTTCCAAGGGAACGGAATGTGCCACGTACGTTGGCGATATGCTGTTTATGTCTCTCGAGATTCTCAGTATTCTCTGCCACACGAATGACGTATATATCCGCGATTGGTGCAACATGCATGAGAAGTCGTGCCATGAATGTCCCATGACCAAAGGTGTCGGTTGCGCTTTGCGATCCTGTCATGGTGAAATCCATCCATCCCTTGAGGCGTTTCCACCTACGGTCATCTTTGAAAAAGGGTAGTTCCTTCTGACATCCAGTGTCCAAAATGGCAACTCGGATCGATCTTGTAGTTTTCGTCAGTCTCCTGCAATGTGTGATGTGTCCGGCTATGACTTGGAGGTGATCCAGGAAACCCTCACTGCTCCCCGGGGGACCAGAAAGGAACGATGAGTGGGTGTGGCGAATCTCCCCCCAGGAGCGTTGAAGCTTGGCTTCATTATGGACCAATTTCGATTTGCTACGTACTCTATGAGGAATTCGAATCACTGGGGACTCGTCTGAGTTTTCGAATCCTACCGTGGCTAACCGATATAGAGGTGCAACGACCTTCTGGTAAAGCGCATCTCTCCTCTTTGAGAGGTGTAAATTTTCACCCCAACTGCTTTGGTATTGGGATATGGATATCTGGTCGCTTATTGTCTCGTTGAAGTTGCCGGATTCCAAGCAGTTCTCAACGGCTTCAACAAAGCAGTCCTTTGACGCAAAACCATCCCATTTTTCTTCCTTTAGTTTTCTTAACTTCAATCCTGCCTTTACATGAACTCTGTTTGTGTGTCCTACATCACCAAAATCTGAAGGGTTTCCCAGTTCTATGGCCTGGCCTAGACCGATTTCAAGAAGAATTATCCCCAGGTAAAGTATTCGTGGATATCGGTGGGTGCGTTGCCCCTGATCGTAGTACTCTGCGGGGGATTCCTTGTATTGGCTACCGAAAGGGAAGGAAGCGAAGACTCTCAAAAGAATATCTTCGGGAGACGAGAATTCCTGATCCAGACGAAAGAGCAGGATGTCTTCACTTGTCCACCTGGCATGCATCAGTTCCGAGTTATAAAACTGCCAGAATGCTCTAGCAATAGTGTAAGACAACTTGATTTTCTGCTCAACTGTGAAGTTCACCAACTTCAACAATTCCGAAAGCGGTAAACCATGGCAAGATATGATGTGTTGGATCTTTTCAGGATCTCGCAGTTGGTAGAGCTGGCAGTCTTCATCTAACTCTAAATAGACTTATTAGTAACAAGGAATCTTAGAGCTTAAAACATCGGATTGTGTTCATCCTCATATTTTTCCTATATTTTGGAAATGGAAGAAAAGATGTTCATGGTAGCAAAGCCAGTCGCAACTTTGCCGACCAGGGACAGTCGAAGTTTAACAGTATTTCTCCAGCAACACCGATATATAGGAATTAGGAGAATTCGCACTTGCCAATCCTGATTCTAGTAAATGTTGGGTTATCAAGATGTTTACAAATATCTCCACTCCCAAGTGAACAAGATCTGAAAGTATCGAATGTGTCTTCGTTACTTTGCTGCGATTCTTGGGCATCGTCTGATTTGATATTTATTCTATATCCAATCAGTTTCAATACATTTAAAGAATATATTCTGTTGAATAGATGAGAAGGGGGGGTTATTGAAGGAGGCAGTATCTATACTACTTTAACTCCTAGAGCTTTTTTATACTCTCAGAGAAAGATTAAGTATGAGAACTTGTAGACCAGGTAAGCATATAAGAGAAATGGACTTGCATCGGAAGTTCGAAAGCCAATTCTTGCCAGTGTGTCAATCTCGAAGTTGCAGTCACGATCTTGAAAAGTACTCTTTGGTCATCTGAACGGAACCCGGACTCGAGGCACAACTTAGTGATATGCCAACTGGTTTCTTCTGTGCCCTGGGGTTCTGGCATTGCATGACGTCCCGGTATGCAAGCCGCGAGACGTTTGACTCCGTCGAGGAGCAGCCCGTGAACCTGGTCAGGATATTGATCCCTCTGAGGAGGTTCGGTAAGGGTGTGCTGCGGTCCTGATATGTTCTTCTCAAGTAGGCCCCAAATATTGGCAAAACTTGATTCGAAATGCCGGATGACATCAGGTCGTTCTTTGCAAAATATAGTTACAGATTGCTGCACGCGGCGTTTAGACTCTTCTGTTTGAAGGAGATGACCGAGGGTACGCCGTAGCTCCTGAGGGTTCTTCTCCATATGGCGATGACCCCCAGAAATTGAGGGTGATGACCACTACTTATTTGATTACTTCAAGCTGCTACTATCGCTCGGGCGCTATTGCGTACCTTGGCTATTTGTACTAAATCCTGAAGAGCTTCGATAGAAACGGTTTGAGCACTGAAAATTATGGAAAGATCCTGTTCAGATATATTTTGTGCAATGAGCAGAAGGTGAATCGCGATCTTGGCGACTAGACCGCTTGCATTCTTGATAGCAAGTGGGAAGAGAATATCATGGGCGTCTCGAGCCACTGAAGCCAAGAGTTGCAATGCGAGTAAATCACCTTGCGTATGCGCCATAGTAAATGAACAAAAGTCAGGAGATGTAAAAAGGATGTCATCTCGTCAGAGTCACATCCATTGAGAACACACTGGCCACTGATGAGTGGTCAGGTCGGGTCGCAGCAATCTGCGGGGTCGAAGCCGATAGCCATCCAGCCACGCGCAGCACATATCAAACCAGGGATCGAATTGCCCGACACAAGCCAGCCTCATCTTTACAAGGGTAGACATCCCCTCTCATCCACCGAGCCATCAATCTATGCCCCCAGAAACCTTCCACAGTTAAACTCTTCAGTTTAAGCAACAAGAAATTTACGATGGCCCCTCCCCTTGAAACAGATTCGATTGCTGATCTTACGAGGTCATGCTTAGAAGGAGCTAAGAAAAGTATCCAGCACCTGGACGGCGAAGATAAAACACATATGCAAACCCGACTTGCTGATCTAAGGCTCTGGGCAGATAGCGTTGGGGCCACCGCTCAAGCGAAGGCGTCACTAGATTGGCGATTTCAGCACCGGCCTCACGATATTTATCTCATCCGAGGGCTGCTTTTCATCCTACAGGGCTTTTTCAATGAATTCTCTATTGCTGCAAATAAGACATCCGACATCAAGGATATAATTTCTAACATCAATTCCACTATGGACGGCCTGGCCATTCTTGGAGCTCAAATTCGACGAAGTGGCCAGCAATCTCGACTTCGAAAAGCGGACAGTTCATTTGATAAGAATCGAGAGAAGTATCACACTTTTAGAGCGCATCTCGCCTGCGTTATCGCGTCGAAGCCGACTAAGAGTGGCAGACCTGCGAATGAGGGAAAGGAAATACATAGCGTCGATTACTTCGCACACCTCAAGCTCACATCAATACAAGAACGTCTCGTAGAGGCCAATTTGAGAAGGCGGCATCGTTTCTTGGAAGCTCAGAGACACCCTCATGGTTTGCAAGACACTTCAGCCACGGCTCACCAGCCCTTGTTCTCACTACAAACTATCGCTGAACCGCCACCAAGCTACACAGAGCAGAGAGTTAACGCGACTCCAACCAGTAATTTGGCTGCGAAAATGCAAGAAAAACAATCATTACCAACTATTCCTAGGGAAAGCGCCCCTATGACAGCTGTCACGTCGGCTCCCGGCCTAGATTCGAACTGGGGTGGGCTTCAAAATAATCGTCAGCCTGGGTCAACAGCCACCCGTATTACATCCATTACAGCAACCACAAGATATCCCAAGCCGCATCGTCTTTCAAACCAGACTTCAAACCACATTTTAGTCAACTGCCCCTGTTGTTGTCAAGCCATCCCAGTGAGCGAAGTAGAAGACAGTCAATGGAAGTAAGGGATCCTCCCGCCGTGTAATTCAATATGCTAACAAGACAAGAAAACATCTAGCGAACGACATAAATCCGTACACATGCGTCCTCGAAAACTGCCCAACACCGTACATTCTTTTCACAACACATAATGAATGGAAGGACCATGTCATTACCGACCATCCGTCCCAATGGCATTGTCCTTGTTGCGAAGGTGACGCTCCCATCTTCAAGTCACTCTCTGGAGCAATAAACCATATTATGTCGAGACACCCAGATGCTGTCTTCGACAACCTCGAAGACCTGCTATCAGACGCAGAAATCAAGGTGATGGGAATTACCAAATGTCCATTATGTGATAGCGAAGGGCCTCAAGATTCACCAGATCTGGTCGAACATGTCTTGGGGCATGTGCATGACTTTTCTCTCCGTTCCCTTCCTTGGCCTATGGATCCAATATTCAGCACAAGCCAACCCGCTGCAACATTTGATACAGATTACGCAACAAGGGTCTACAAGGATGATAAAGGCAACGAATCTTCTTTTTCGATTGCTAAATGGGCTGAAAGCGTGGCCCCCATGGAGAAAGATTCCGGAGAAATAAGTGTTTTTGATGATAAGGGCAAGGAGCTAGTTCTGGACGTCGCTAAAGACCCCGGGAAAATGTTAGCAGATGCTAGGTCACTGTTACAACTGCGAGGTCTCGACCGATATCCACCAAAGATCAGCAAAGTAGAATCAGCAACAATAAGTCAATTCAACATGGATTATTTCTCTGTAAACTCTTATTTTAAGGAAGAATCTAGCGATAGCTGGTCCTCTTCGGAAGGTTGTCAATCATCCCAACAGACGGGAGATACCGACATGATGGATACGTGGGCTTGTATCCTTTGTCGCTCGCATAGCGGCCAAGGTCACGGTAATTACCTCCGGCATCTAGAAGACACTCATCGCAAAGATATCGAGTTGGCGAAGGAACATCTTGGTATCGACATAGAAGAATGGAAATTTTCTATGCTAGATATGGCTTACTCAAACGAAATGTAAGTCACCAGGACCTCATTCGCTACTGTTCATATAGTAACGCTTACTAGTGTTGATTCCCGGCCTGCGTCATCTGACTCTGGCCCGTCTTCTCCAATAAGTCAGGATCCAGCTATACACAGCGGCCATATAGAAGCGGTTAATACTATTCTACAAAGCCAACACCTCCCCCCCGAGCACCAGCCAGCATATAATCCTATTTACGATGATTTCTTTGATAGAACGCCGCTACATATTGCCATTGAACATGCGCAAGCAAGTACCATAGATAAGCTTCTAGCTCTAGGCGCGGATGTTAATGCACGTAACTGGGAGGGCAAGACGCCGCTATATATTGCTGCTGAACATGGGTATACAAACGGCATAGAGAAGCTTCTAGCTCTATGCGCGGATGTTAATGCACGTAACTGGGAGGGCAAGACGCCGTTATATATTGCTGCTGAACATAGGCATATAAATGCCATAGAAAAACTTGTGGCTCTAGGCGCGGATGTTAATTCACATGACCGGACGGGCAGGACGCCGCTGCATATGATCGTGGAACAATCGCAGGGGATTGCGTGCGAAGAGGCTCTGGGGGTACTTCTAGCAGCAGGCGTCGATGTCAATAGTCGCAACCATGATGGGATGACGCCGTTGGAATTGGCCATCGAAAATGGGTCCAAAGAGTTAGTGGCTATTTTACAAGACCACATTGAAAAACAGAGCACGGGGTAGGGTAGGAGAAGAAGGCTCCGAGAAAAGGGGATCGTGATGATGAAATATTAGGAAGAAATTATGAAGATTCTCATCCTGAGAACGGCTTAGGGAGAAGTGCCAAAGAGCATAACTACTTTCGGTAGTTGTTCAGGTAATCATGCTGTCAATGAGGGTGTACGAACTCTATTCCATTACATAATAGCTATATAGGTCGTCGGTTTACGGTGTCTATACCGCGGCAGCCTCAACTTCGAAGTTCGAACTGACTATAGCAAGCAAGAGGAATCATCTCCACAGAGCGAGAGCCCCCGTACCCCTAGGTACATCACTAATCGCGGTCAATTGACGCTGTCGTGTATTGCAACCCTGTTGCAAATGGTGTAGATGTGTAGATGATTGATAGACGGGGAATTCTGGATGTTGCCGTGTTATCGTCGTCGTCGTGAAGGGTGGTGTTGGCGTAGATTTCGTTGGTACAGCCACTTGGCAGAGCCTCTTAGTATTGAGGTTGAAGAAGCAATGATAATCCCCACACTGTAGCTAACAAGTACCTAAGTACCTAACGTATAGGGCTATTTATAGTATACCCAGCCCTGGGTCATGTGACTACACTGAAGGCGCTGGAGCTTTAAGTTCCAAGGTTCAGTGATGCCAAGGCGGGGTAGTGTGCGGAGTACCTAGGTACAGGTATATCCATCTACTGTAGGTAAAGATGTGGGTACGCTAATAGTCCGGTACATACAGTAGTACTTAACGTACAGTACGGATGGTGCTCTACAGCGCGTTCATACAGTGCTGGAGTCCAGTGCAATGGAACCCAGTTACTTCTTGGTCCACCCAAGTCTTTTCCGTCTTCAATTGATAAACTTCCGGTATCAAGAAGTATGCAGCCCAAACTAGGGGTTTAGGTAGTTACGAGGCTTCTAATATACATGCATAATCTTTGGACTGGTTTCGCCCCTTTGTGGCGCTACATAGCAAAAGATTTCTCGATAGCACGAAAGGAGACGACTGATAGATGTTGAACATGTCAAATCTGCGTGGCGACGAGCAACTTGCCTCATCAGTTGGTACCTGAGTATTAACACACAGCCATTCTTTAGCCTTCTCAGCCCTTATACGCTAGGGGCATTGAAGGAAGAAGATCCTACTAGCGAAGGCTTTGTATATCTTCGAGGACGAGCCCCAAACCCTAAGTTCGATGGCAACGAGGTGCTGATTTCCTTCATCAAGCGTGTGCAGGGCCATCTTTAGTTCAAGTATGTTACGGCGATTGTATATCCATGCCTGTCGTCACAAGATAATACAAGGTTTGAGTGAAGATAGTCTAATAATATCCTATCCTGACAACATGCCCTTCATGCCTCGAGAAAATGGGGAGTCGGATTCAATGCTCTATTCCTATTCGCCCCTGATCCCGAAATGTTCCGAGTTTGAATTTAAACGTGTAGTTAGAGATATACTCAGAGAGACCAAAAGTAAAAGAACTAGAAGATTTCTATTTGAGTGGAGGAGGACGCCTCAAGTGAATTTCTCGTGTAATAGATAGATAGAATTGAAATTAAATACATCAAGAAACGTACTGAACGGTGAATACCGTACATAATTCTGGAGCACATAACAACTTGACCATAATATATAATTAGCCCCCCTAGAGCAACAGTATCTATACCTCATCATCGATATAGAGCTTCACAAGGCAAGAGGCGGAGGTAACCATATTAGATATCCAAATACTAGTTGCTAATTAGCTCCAGAAAACAACTAGAATAGAAGCTTTCAGTTATATTGTCCTATTCGAATATAGTTATTTCAATGTGGAACAGGAGCTACTAGATCGAAGACTGCATCCTTGTAGCAGGCATCATGTTAAGGGACGTTCTTACAACCTTAGAACTTCCGATTCGCTATTTAGTTGGACATATTAGATAGGTAGGGTTTATATTGCTTATATCTCTCTTTAAGTCTCGACCTGTCAATTAGTTATAACTCGAATTATATTCAGCACGAACAGTATGACAGGAAACGTAGGGAAAAGTTTGAGAGCAGCTCCTTGCGCATACCTTTGACTAAGTGGAAGATGCCGCCCGACTGGAAGAACTCGGGTGGGATTGATCAGGAAAGGTTTCCCCCTTGGATTAGTTCTCTCCATAATGCGTAGCGCGTAGTGGATAGGTGATACTGACGTCGTTAGACTTAAGAAGGTCCCATTTCGCGCTTTTGAGACAGATCGCAAGGGCGGCTACGAGGCGGACCAGACTGATCGTATATGAGGGATTGAACTTATTATTTTGGGTATGTGGGAAGAGTTGCTGGATGTACGTCTTTTAGCGGCTGTATTGTGTTTGAGTTCTAATTGGGCTGTACAGTTAGTAGCGGCATAGATTTTGACTCAATGTAACAACGCATATAGGTTGTTTCGATAGGAAGGCTAAAGTTATGCTGGAAGTGCTTGTTCGTCAGTAGCACATCTTGAACCTCGACACCCCCAAACCGTAACCGGTTCAAAGTATGAACGGTTTGAAATGGGAAATTAGGGATCCTGTACATGAGGTAGGTTATAGTGACTTCTTGTTGCATGAAGATCTCTAAAAATCCCTTCGTGGACCTATGCGACTACTGTATCTAGACTTCGGTGTCTAGCGTAAGAGTACTATTTCTGGGTCGTTAAATGTGTTTCAAAAACCACTTACTACATAATGTTGTGAACGCTATTACAACAGTCATTAAAATTTTATTACAGTACGAGCAAACATATAGGCTACCAATGTCTATTGATTGCTCCTTGGATTCTCATCTCCTCAAAGTCACAGAGATGGGGAAAGGCACAAGTCAGGAAAATGCTGTCGCGCCAAGATTCAGGAACACATGTATATAACCATTTTCTATAGCTAATATACTCCGTATACCCTAAGAGAATAACAGAAATCTATTGTATTTCTTGTACGGCTGACGCAGGTTTAACAAGACAGCGAAACCTAAAGCTCAACTAATTGTTGATCTGTCGCGCTACATGGCGACAGCCACTGGGTGGAAAGCCGAAATCGACAACCTTTTGGATGGCCTAGATCGATACCAGCTGCGTTGGCTCCCGCGTCAGCGCTCATCACGCACATCACGCTATAGGGCTAGGCCCCGTGCAAGAGGCCACGCTGGGCCATTAGGACGATTGGAAGCGGACGATGCACTCAAACGGACCTAGTTGGCCTTTTGGGTTGCTAAGTAAGGTGACTGGTTGGCTATGCTACCACCAGCAGCATGTCACACCTCACGATGTCACGGCACTCGTGGCATCACTTGCAGCGACACTAGCGACAGACGGCGCAGATTGGGTAGATGAATAATCAATCACAGGCGGTTATCCGAGTGAGTTGTTCGAATCTCGGGTTTTGGAGTGGTCGCAAGCTCTTGCCTAATTGACAAATCAATCGCCGTGACGGGCGATGGGGTCGATGGAGGGGGCAGTGGGATGTGATGGCTTTCATTATCGAACCACGGTTGCAAGTGGTGGCTTACTTCGCTACCATCTGCGGCGGTCGATCGATTAGGTAGATACCATACCTGCGTTGCCTGGACGGTGTGCTCGTCACCATCACCTCGTAAACGGTAATCCGAGTCCGAGGCCATATTATGACGTGTTGGAGAAAAGCAGGGCGGGAGAAAGTGGCCTATTGCTAACTGTCTGGGATGGAAGAAAGTACGGAAAAGAGACAGAGACGAAAAAAAAAAGAAAAAAAAAAAAAAAAAAAGAACGAATGCAAGTAAGTGTTGGCCAACTGATTCATATGTGTGTGTCTTGGCCTGCATGGCGCCAGCGATGAGATCAATGTTAAGCGCATAGAATCTCAAACATCCAGTTGTATCGAATTAGGACCGACCGTCACTTATTCCAGCGTTCCTCGGCGGCTACGTGGATGCGTATCTCACCTTATCACAGGGTAACTATCGTGCAGCAGCATGTGTGCACACACTGGACCGACTTCGGGACCAGCCCTACAGAATATTCTTCGTGCCCAAGGAGATGATAGATCGCACATAGGCAGTGTTGCTATTTTGACTATATCCGTGGCCTTATCAATCGTTGTTTGATTCTCCGGTATCCATCTGCATGTGATGGGAAGCACGTCATGAAAAACACCACTAGGTGTACTGACGAGACCGCAAATGCGGCCGCGAAGTGGACAACAAGCAAGAGATGGCACTAGCGTGCAGAGGGAAAGAGGATGAAACTGCATGCACTGACTGACTACCTGTACCATGCTGGGGCTTGCTTCGTGCACAATTGGGCCTCAACGCTTCCTACTTCTCCTACCCCAACGAGTTACAGTATACACCTGCCGCTGGATGAAGGAAAGGTTTCGGAGATAAGGGAAGGGAACGTCCTCAGCTTCATGTCTGCTTCGCTGTTCTTCATCCGCCTGGGCGTCGCGATATATGTAACCAATTTGGTAGCATCTTCCTAGAACGGAAATTCCACCCTCAGCAAGCACTTCGTCCCGAGTACCCCGTCATGCCTGCTGTAGGTATACGTAGCTGAGCATCGAAATCTGTTATAATTAGGGTCCGGGCGGCACGTATTGTAACCTTGTAGCTGCGGAGGCCACAGCGCAACAGATGGAGCGCGTTTGGACCTTTTAAGCGAGGGCGTGGGGAAATAAAAAAAGACAACGGAGCTGGGACGGGGTAATGCTACCATTCCGCTTATCCTACTGAACTGTCATGACATATTGCTACACTCCGGCCATCAGTTCGTCCGTATATAGGCATACGCTTCCTTCTAGTTATTTATATATTCACCGTAAGCTGATAGCTGCCGATGGCTCTTCAGCCTAGAAGCTGTTCTAGGAAGGCCGCGAATAATTACAGAGGTGGCACATGTCCGTCTTATTGCTTCTAGAATTCGTGGAGGAGACGATTTTGTTCATAAGGGGTTGCGCTCGGCAGAAGTTCAAATTCAATAATTGGACTTGGCGAGCAATGGAAAAAAAGTAAAGAACATGATTGATAATATCACGATGCGGGTAGGGAATTAAGAGCGAGGGGGGCCGAGACCCATGGTTCTTAGGATTGATTAGCGATCGAATGGGCGCGTTGCAATTCTGCGAGGGATTTTCGATTTACAATCCAACCCAACTCGACGCGACGCAACTCCCCATCGTAGAAATCCACCTTGGCGGGTAGCTAGCCCTATGCCCTATGATCAATCACCGGTTGATAGGGAAGTCTTGCTAATTTCGAAACTGATCTCACGCACTTGGCTCCCGTCATTCACGGCACAGTAGGATGCTCTGCAACCTCCCGACTCATTCCCGGTGGTCAGACATACCTACGAAATACTGCTGTTCATCGTCGAGGAAATGCATACCATACTGCACATCGCATCCTCTAATCACCGAAGTGGTCTTACTCAGACAGGGCTTAACAATTCAGTACAGTAGGTTAGATGTGCTCTCCTCCGGTGCCGAAGGGTGGTGGGAATCATCCGGCGGATTTCTCGGACTGCTGGCGACATCCTGCAGACCCAAGAAATGGCAATCTTTTTTTAATGTCCGTCGCCGACCTCGCTAAACATGATTATGACTACAATTGAGATAAACTCGTACTCCTTGGTGTATTGTGGGTGGGCTCAGATATTTAGACTACGTGTCTACTGTACGTGCGATATCTATGTCAGGCATCGAATGCAAGCGTTGCAGTTCCGCGCCAGCGACAAGACGCTGCCCGATAGTAGTTGGCTTGCCGCTACAGCAGGTTCATCAGGTTTTGTAGGCTTGTGTGGCTGCTATGACAGCGACGGGAGTGCTGGCCCGTATGCATGTCATGGCGGTGAGTTTCGCTTTATACTTGAAATAGTCGACGAGGTCAGGTTAGGTCGGTTCGCGGTGTATGTAGGTGTATGTAGTGTATGTGCGGTGTCTGTGTGGCATGCAGAAAATAAACGAAACAATGCTGGACACCGGTATTCCTCCTGGTCTCCCCTGGTCTCCCGGATGCCAACGCGCATCCATGCATTCACACCGCCCGTTTGCTACTTCCACATTGGGCAATCAGGATCAAACGCCACATTGTTCTCCTGGGGGTTGTAAAGGGGAGGGGAGGAGGAGGGGAAACAAATCCCTATGAGTTAGGTTAGTATAGTACAGTCGACGAAAGGGTGCTTGCGTGGGGGATGGACGGGTAGGTATAGCAGAGTATAGGTGTCAGTTCCTTTCGGCTTGCTCTTCTTCGGCAGCTTTGGTACACTATCTCAACATGGGTTTGGCGGCTGCATGATGCTCTCCCGTTCTCTGATGCCCCCGTTTCGGCCGTTTCCATCTTGCATCCGCTGTCCGGATAGCGCAGTAGCGCACTTCTTCTGTTTAAACCCTGCTCTCAGCAGGTATTGCGAATTAGACGTGCATTGCATACCCAGGTCTAGTGGCTAGCAAGAAGCAAGACGCATAGTGATCGACTCGATAGGTAGCCTAATCGAGAACCGCGTAACCTGCCCG
Organism: Xylaria telfairii; assembly: GCA_022495065.1. Lineage (NCBI taxonomy): Eukaryota > Fungi > Ascomycota > Sordariomycetes > Xylariales > Xylariaceae > Xylaria > Xylaria telfairii. The sequence goes on from MU383920.1 coordinate 54,754, forward strand.
TTAACTTCCTAAGCTGTTCGGGATGTAGCCGTGGACAATAGTGTATCGCGGATAGCAAACCGTAAAAGTTTCGCGCATACTCCCTCGCCTACTGAAGTGAAGTAAGAGGCTTGCGGGAGAAGCGCCCTGATGATCCTTTCCTGCTTCCGCGCCTCCTTCAACGCCCCAACCATGTTTTGTATACACAGCAATGCAAGATATCATGAAATGCAAGTTATGCTGTATAAAGACTTGTGTATGTCGTATACGCGAGGAGCTATACCTGGTCACAGACAGATTTAGTTGTGCGTGACAATTGATGGGGTTACAAAACGTCACAGACAGGCGTTTGTTTCGTTTGGTGTGAGCGCAGATCCGCCAGGATCCGAGACCAAATAGCGACTGGTCATTTGTGGTAGCATACACTCTTCATGGCCTCGTCTAGATGCCCTGTCTTATATACTGGGTGGTTGCTTTTTAGGTTTATAGTATACCGTAGCTCGTTTTGTATTATGTTACTCGTCGCATCTGCTACCTTCCCTAACCTCGTGCTGAATGTCCACCGGATCATTGACGCGGGAAAGTCCCGTTTAACTGGACAGGCGGGTAGACATACAAGGCCAGGTACCACGAATTCTCGCCTCATGATACCTAGACCCGCGAGGACTGGAATCTCGATGAATGAACTAGCCAGCTCTCAGCGTTTGAGGCTGGTGAGTGGCTATTGTGATCTTGTCATGAAGCCGTAGTCTCGCCGCGGTTAGTCCACACGTGGCCGAGCGGTACGATGTCCTAGTGAACTTGATTATTCATAGTAGATACGATCTAGCCGGATGGGCTATAATTATTGGTAGCTTGGCACAAGCCGGCCCTTTTTGTCACGATTCATTTCGGCCTCAGTTGGACCGTTTAATCCCCATCTGGGGAACCACAAGCCACAATACAGCCAGTGCACTTCACTTTGCTTGTTGCTAGCCCCTAGCAGCATCAGCTCCCACATGTCAGTCTAGGTAATCTGGGGTTGTAGAGCTGTAGGTAACGCAACAGGTGTTTGCACCCATTGGAAGTAGACTAGACTAAAGGAGTAACCACACTAGATCCCCCGGGTCGAGGGAAGAGGCTGCTTTTGTCGGTAAAGCGCGAAAAAGGCCCGCGGTTGAAGTGTTCGTACGACTCATGGGAATCGAACGTCTCGGCCCTATGGGTGTACACCAAGATAGGTCAGGATCAACAGACGTCTAGCCGAACATCAGCTGCTAGCCTTCCGCAAGACATCGGTCCAGAGCTGATCCAAGGGTCAAGGCTCGGCAATTCGGGACAATGCTGATTGTCGCTCTCTCGGTATTCTGCAGTTGGTATCTCACTTCTTGGCAAAGCCAGGCTCTCGGGAGATCCGGGGTTACTGATGACACGCAAATGAAGCATGGGGAATTCTCATCTTTGGGAAATTGGAATACCCGGACTATCCCTCTTCTTATCCACTCCTTAACCGGTCTGATAAGCGAAGGAAGACAGAATGGAAAAAAACGTGGTGATGGAGTCTTTCGCAAACAAGGGAGCGTTTGGTGGCTTGCCCCGGATAGGCAGGCAGCCAAACCCGTCAAGCCTCGTCTAAAAGTGTACTAACTAGTATAGTTGAGGGAGGAGACCCCCACCATTACACGCATTCTACCGCCGTTATGGCCGTCGGGACGCGATATGTTTCCCGCGACCCATCTTTGATCTTGGCGTGTAACATTTGATTGTTGGTAACAGGCGGCACTAAGGAAATGAGATACTGCTTCAGGATAGCTTCCCCGGATAACGCACGGTTCCATAAAGCTTTCGTCATGATAGAACATGGAATAGTAAGTATGCTGGTAACACTAGCACGGCGAGTGGGTTTGGAGATGTTCTAGAAAAAGGCATTTGGCTTTTGGAATCTTTAGACTTTTCGGGGCTGCCTATTGAAGGCTAGAGAGCTATCTTGAGACTATCGTGTACAGTACAGTATACGAATACTTCCACTGCTGACTGGAGACTGCTGAACGTCGAGGTAGGTAGAGCGGTGTTGTGTTGCATTGGGTGTGCAACATGCTCGCTCACTTCACATCAGCCTTAAAGCCTCAAAGAGGCCCAATCGATCTATTGTGGTACTCGAGGCATCGATAATTATGATATGTCGTATTGATTGTGAGCAACTCATTGCGAAATAATAATCGGATACCGCATCAACAACGTGGCATCCATGATTAGCCCCCCGGGGCATCGGTAAACGACCAGGGAGCGACGTTCGCAGACAGACACTCCCGCGTAAATCACGATATTACCCAGAATGCATCGGGCGCCACCACGATCGATGACATGACTGGGGCGGTATGTGCCTCCGCGCGTTTGGGAGGCGGTGATCGGAATTGTGTTGCATCTGACTCAGAATGCCGTAGGGCAGCTACATCTGCATACACACATTTCGCCTTTTGCGAGCAAACGCCGAACAGGCAGAGGTGGTTGCTCACTGGACACCTATACGAACAGCGGTGTTACACACCGGTCTACGAACGACGTGCGTATTGGCTGCCGAGGACTGACTTGCGGTCAGGAATGAGTCCCCTCGGGAACTATGTGTGTACACCTGTCTCTCTTGGGCATCTAGAACGAGAGCAGGATGCAATAATTTGCGACCTGTACGCTGCGCCTGTGATAATTAATTTGTTTTGTTTAGTTGTCGATTACCGCCAACCGCGACAAGAACCAGCGAGTAAGGTTCAAGATAAGTATGTTGCTGAGTATAGACCACACTGACTCGCTGTGAACCGCTGGCCCGGCGTTGGTAACAAGGGAGAAGGATTGCCCCAGACACTGGAGGTTACCCTGTCAAAAATAGCAGTGGGGAGAATCCTGTAATCCCACGTTTCGCTCGCGTTCACGGACCATCCGTCGCCTTCAACCCCATGCTGACGGAAATGCCGCCGCAACGGCGCAATCAGCGCAAATTACTGATGACAAACAAGGCTGGCAAGCAAACAGGCCACCACCACCTGTATAGAAATCTTGATTTCTAATGTGCGGAATGTGCAAATGCCGCTGCCCTGATGGTGCGGATGCGATGTATCACACCTCACGCTCGATGACGGCAGAGTGTTGCTGCGCTGTACACACAATGCCCAAGGCAGGTTTGGAATAAACGACAAAACGAAACTTGGAATGAAATGTATCGCATATGATCAATGACTAGACTAGCGCTGGACAAGAAAATGCCACCGAGGAATTCTCCTAGGAAAAAAGATATCAATATACTTGCCTAAAGGGGGAAGACCAGCCTCTAATAGGTATGCCGTATCGAGTACTCATTCCTAAGGCGGAAGCGGTCCGGTTCCCAACCAACCTGTTGGGCTGGTAACAACATACAACAGTACTTATTATACATACAAATATGATCCATCGCGCCGTACCAAAGACAAATTTGTGACCGGGGCCGAGCGTTACCAGACCGAGGGATGCGGCCCAATTTCAATGCCCAGGGCAGGGCGCAGGGAAGGTAAAATAAGCTCCTTCTAGCGTATCGAGTCGCGACATTTGCACCGCCTGGGCAGGATACGGGTTGGTATCCGGTAGCAAGGGGCTTACTGTAATCAAAGCCTGGCACGCGTGGCGTTGAATCTTGGTATAACCGTAAAAGCCATCCTGACAATTTATGATTGATTATCCTGATTACCAGTGTCCGCGTTAGCGGACTACATATAGCACAAAAACTTGTGTACTATGTATTGTTCCTGGTTACATGTGTGCACGAGTGCTTCTTCACGAGCCGGGGGGGCCACGAGCCGATGGGCCGCGGTGTTGATAACCCGTCTTCTTGGTTGTAGAGCAATTCGGACCGGGCACAAGCACACCCTTCTCCCTTGATCTAAAACCGATAATTTCGCCCCTTGACTTTAGTGTATCTTAGGCCGGCGGGAGGGCAGCATTGCACAAAAAAGGAAAGAAGAAACAAATATATTATTTTCCGGAAACAAAAAGCATCGGGTTTGCTTTGTAACCGCCGAATACTATTGGTCAGGGGAACTGTCCCGGTTGAGAGGAGGAATTATATCAGTACACAACACAACCAAAGCCAAGCTGACTCTGTCACTATTCAAGGCGGTCTGAGCTGACTAGTGCTTGGTTACATGAGAGGTCTGCGACCATGACAGGCGGTCAGCCAGCGAGGATGGGAGGGCTTGTGGGCGGATTGGATGGATTTGGGGGCACGGGCGTGGGGAATAATGGGAAGGATGGGGGGGTGTGAGAGATTGTGTCAGACGCGGCGAGACGGGACACTGGGGTCAGCCAGATATGCCACGGGGAAGGGAAATCTGGAAAATTGTCAGAAGCCAGACCGTCCACACCCCCCCTGTCCTGATGAATCATGGATGTACCTAGTCGGGAGACCCTGCCTTGACCGCACACTCCCTATCCACAGGTACGTACCCTCACTCATCCGTATTCATGGAAAACATATATATGAGGACCATCTCGATCCCACCAGCTCGGTTCGCGCACATGACTTCATATTTTGACCATATTGATAATAATCACAAGTTGATGACTCGCCTCGTCTATCCAAAGACACTATAATATCAACGGGTTACCTAACCGAGCACTCGACCTACACTTATACTACTGAGTGTTTTGAACGTCCTCGTCGCACTACGACTTAGACGTGAATACGAACAGCCTAACAACGGAGGCTTCATTTTATCCTCGACGAACACGATAGCTGTAGATCGATACACCAGAAAGCAACTCAAAATGTACAGCCCATACGGCTCATATAGCTCCATGAGCTCGAATACTCAGCCCCTCGACATCGCACAGAACACCTTTCTCTCGCGCGACGCTGGATACCACGCCAGCTGCGCATTCCCCTCATGGCCTCAGCGATCCTCGCTGATGGACTCGGCTCGGGAAGAGCGCGCCACATCCTACCTATCTGACGACGACCTTTTTCCTTGCGACCCCGTCGGTGACGATGCCCACAGCATTTCCAGCGGAAGCAGCACGGCATCGGCCTCCCCTTTTGTGACCGAGGAGGAGCTATTGGAGATCCAGCGCCAGAAGATGGCCATGCAACGCGAGGCCATTAAGCACCTACTCAACGAGAAGGAGCGCCGCCGCCAACAGTACAAGCGGACGCGCAAGGGTAGCGGCAGCTCAAAGAAGAGCACCAGCCCGAAATCAAAGCAGGATCAGATGGCGCCTATCACCGAGACCGGCGAATGAGGATGGCGAGAATAATACTAATGACGATACGACAGCATGATTGTAAGTTGCACCGCACTCTCGGGCTTCGGGTTGAGATCAGCCACTAACATGACTGGTCAGATTACGACGTTTTTGACAAACAATGATACCCCTGGCATTACAGCATACGGCATTACAGCATTACACGATGATACCCCATGATACCCTATCGAGTCATAGACTCTAGCATGCAGCATTGAGCCTGAGCCTGCGCCGCGATAACAGTACGCGCGCGCAGCAGTGGCTTAACGGTGCTGCGAATAATAATACACACGATAGACTGGGTCATCGTAAGAGTGGATGGAACCACCATGGATGCCTTACACATAGAGCGTGGTGCGTGATCTCACAATGAGTCACAGAACCACAACTCCGCACAGGGTAGCAATACGCAGCCCTTTTTTCGGAGCTTTGCAAGTTGTCTGAGCCACGAGCCCACTTGGGCTTGAAATAACGACAACACACACATACATACACCTCACCTGCTGGTACGGTGTTTTCTTTTTGAGGCAAGGACGGATTTTCCATTCTCGGAACCAGGATGTGGGCAGCGGTGAATCGTCCAGTTAGGAAGTCTCCTGGAGGGCGGTGAGATAACACATGCAAGGTGGTGCGATTGGACGCCGCTGAGCAAACGATGTCGGAGAGCCGACCGGACCGCCGCCTAGGGCGTGTTGCTGGTACGGCTCCATTGGGCAGGAATGGGAGTTGGGGGGGATGAGATGGGGGGTGTTGTCTCGAAAGAGGAGGAGTGGTACACGCCCTTAGCCCCGGACGGATACTCATTGGTTATCTCGGGTGATGTGGTTGGTGGTCATACATTGTTGGCCATTCTTGGCGATTCGGTGAATACAGCAAGCTACGGGCTTTGAACTGTGGGGGAGATCGAGGTTCAACATTTATCAATTACCCATACCCTAGTTGGTTGCAAGAAGTGTGCACAGAAAGAATTAATCAAAATCAAAATCATATGAAACAAACAAATTCTCCTATCAGTCCTTTTTGATGTGTCACATTCTCAAGTCTTGTGTGATGCCCGTCTATTCCTGTATAACATACTAATGCACGCAATTACCGGCTTTCTGGAATTCGTCGTGACGAATATACGAATTTCATGTGATACGTTATAATTATTGCCCAGTTCTTGGTGCTCTACGATTGATGTCCGACGGGACGATATATCTGGTGTGTGCGCCTAAGCAAGCCCCCGCGCAACCCCGGAAATGTGTCTTAGATCAGTTCCGATTAGTTTGCTTTTTGTCTCAGTCTATCATCTACTAAACTCAGCGTTTGTCTCGGCTACTATGATTTTTATCACAGGCTGGCATTAGCTTTGGGAACCGTCGGACATTCATATTGCGGTCAAGAAGAAGATGCGGTGAGTCACTGAGAGGGGGTTGGATCATGTTAGGCTTGTTGTCGCGCTCTAGATAGTTAAAGACGCAAGGACAAGACATCGAGCGTGAGGAGAATGAGGAGCCGCGAGGAGAAAACCCTTGCCCTATTATAGCATGTCCCTCTGTCCCGTCATCGGCATTGGCGCGGATCTTGGTTGTAAGTGGGGGTGATAGGCTGGTAGTCTTCTCAATACCGACTTGATTCCAATACAGTACAGTAATTCAATCGTGCGAAGCGGGTAATTCTCGCATTCTCGCGGTGTGGGGGGAGGATTTTCGGCTGTGGCATGCTTGTGCCATATCGTGCATTATCAATGGGATTGGTTGATTGATTGATATGAAGTGAACGAAGCTCAATACCTCGGGGACTTCCTAGGTCGGAAAGATTAGCCAACGGCGCCTTTGTTGGTCGTTGGTATGGCGTTATCGCAAATCCTTCGTAACGTTCCCTCTGTTTGACAGCTCAAAACTGCAGTGCTGTAGGTAGGTGGAATGCTGTAGATCCCAGGACTTACAGGTTGACGAGGATGATCTATTAGTCTAGAATCACAAGTCTCGGGTTTCCTAGTTGGCTTGTTGGTGGGCTGTTGTGGAGTTAGCCAGATACGATACTAACCGTCAAATCTAGAGACAAGCCACCCAATAACTAGCTCACCGTCCGTCTAACGGCTATCATTTGTCGATGTGTCCGTATTGCCTTGATTGGCTCTGGTTCACCGCTGAGCGCTCAGTTGACCTGCTCACATGTTGAATTGGGGGATTTGTGTCCGAAGGCCCAATATCCCTCCTCGGTCTGTGGTCGTGTAAGCTCGGTTGGTGAATATGAGGCGTCAAACATTATTAGCAAGTCCCGAAAGACAACACACGATTGATATTATAGGTCGGGGGAGATCGACGGTAAGGCATGTCTAGGTTTTCAAGGAGGGTGAATACACCCCACAATGTTACGACGGCGCGCTCGTCACACTCTATAACTCGTTAAACCAGTGATGAGGGTATTCAGGTGTTCCGATGCAGCCAGTGAGTTGCTTTGCTTGTTGCGCCGCTGTGCCTCATGTTGATTAGTAGGCAATCCATATGCCCGAGTCCTGCCAGCAACATGAACCAAAAGCAAGGTAATTCTGTGCCACTTTTCGGGAAGCGGTATGTGAGAGGTACCCTTGGGCTGATGGTCGGTGCTTCACGATGTTCCACCCGGGACCGAATTTTCCCATGGCGACAAGGGATCTACCTCACCTACTGCACGGTTACGCAAACCGGTCAGGTTGTTTGAGCAGTACCCGAAGTAAAATAACACCGGTGAACTAGGTGAAGAAGGACTCTTGAGTAATGTAAGAGACCTCGAAATCGTCATTAATGGACATATACCCTAGCATCTTTTACTCGAGATATGTATGTATAACCTTGTACATATCCACGGTCCGTAGCGACACGGGAGCTAGGACCCCTCACCGGTTCCCCCCATGTGATGTGCAGTTGATGGGTAGAGTAGGGGAGGAGGAAGCGTGGGCGCGCGATTACGCCAAGAGAACTAAGGTAAGTTGAATAATGACATATGGCGATGAGGCAGTGAGCCGCGAACCCATAAGGGGAGTTCTATCGCGGCAAAGTGCCTTTTCAGGCGGGTTGCTGCACCACCAACCGTGATTAGTAGCCTTGCAGGTCTCTGCATTTGGCCTGTCAGCTCAACGTAGTATCCCTCATTTCGTTTTATCTGCCCTCATGCCGTTGGGCCGCGCCTCTGGGAAGCGTGACAGCCTGAACACAACACTAAGAGACATTGAACAGGAGGTCAATGCACCAGCTGGAAATGAGGATGAGGTACACGATGATGGGATGGCGAGGGTAGGAAATGCAACCCTATGCCATATATTCTGCCCTGTCCAAGCATGCCGCTCCATTCCTCTCCCTAGCTTTGTCCTCTTGGGTTTTGAATCGCATTCAGTTTCTTGGGTATGACAACAGGCCCCATTATGCAAGGGGTTGGTTAGTCATAAGCATCTTGTGTCAACCGCCGAAAAGAATCTATCTATGGTATACGCAGCAGTAGGAGGCTGTACTGTATTCGCATTGCGCGACCGAATGCAATTGGGGGTGGCTGTTACCGGGAATACTGTAAAGACCGAGCCGGATGCGACTCATAACCGAATATAGGTTCCTCGGAATAGAATGCAACGCAAAAGTCCCCTGTAAAGGGAAGAGCAAGCAATATGCCAATTGAAGAACATAGCTTCACGTGTGTCTCAGAGGGTCCGACCTCGCCGTGAAACTCGGCGTGCTCCCAAGAGATGGGGGAAGAGATGACGGATGAAAATTGAGATAGCACGCCGCGCAATCTAATTGACAGAGTAATTAATTGTATGACTGTAGCAAGCGAAGTCCAATTGACATCAATCTGAACGCACCAACCTCGCTAACAATGCGACACGAACTATGATAGATCTTTTCGTGGAATCACTCCGCCTCAGGGGGTTTGATTTTTAAATGCGCGCATCTGTCCGAAGCCGGATTCTATCGTCAGTTCCAGGGGTCAGAGTACCCGGTAATCGTCAGCGGGTGACAACCACAATATGGTTAGATATAGCAATCATTCATGCGTGATAATCTAGGAATCACCTACTGTAGCTGCCGGCCGCCTCGACTTTCCTCGAGGAGTGTCTTTTGTTCATGATGTTTCTCGGAACCATACAAATCGCATGCTAACATCCCCTGCGGGGTCTCGCACAATACCCAGCATGGACTTCACTCACACATCTCTGCTTCATGATGCGGGACCCCATGTGGCGGGCGCGGGAACTGCAGTATGCCAGGAGCCGCCCGCGAGCTCCAGCAGCTGGGGTCTATGAAATCTAATCTAGTGTGGCTGTCTGGCGGTCGTCCACGTCGTCGAAGGATCGATCACGGTCCGGATACGACAGGCACCGCGACAACGACGACGACAGCATGATGAAGAATAAGACGAGGTGGGGCAAGAGTGCACGATCTGTTGCTACCCCAGCCTCTGCCCAGCCCCAGATATAATAGGGTAGCTGGAATTCTGGACAGAATTAGAGGTGGAAGTGGAGTTCAGTTACACCCATCCACTCGAGTGGTTGAAGCTAGGTATCTCAACCCCTGTAAAGAAGCTTGGATCTAGCATGAAAGATGAGAGAGAACTGCTGCAAAGCAGAGTCGAGAAATGGGCAGTATGCAGCTAACACTCATTACCACTTACTTACCTGCGGAGCGGTGCGTTTTGGTACCGCATACCTGCCCAGACAGGACCCAGAGAGCAGGAATAGGGGAAAAAGAAGGGTCTGGTCGCCGTGTAAGTGGTATGATGCAGTGTATAGGATACATGCGTATGCTAACTTAGATATGGAGAACTTAAGAGGACCCCTGCATTGCCATTGACCAACGAGGACCTCGATCACTCTTTTACCGCCGAGCCGAGTGCAAGGGACAGCTTCGTGGCCAATTAACCACGCGGTCCAACAGGATCCCTGCGCTTCCCGCGATCCCATTAGCCAATCTCTGCTTCGAACTGCCTTTGCGCCACCTTTGGCGCTACCCAAGTGACTGGAGGAACGACGTCCGTTGGCACGTCTTTCTCTAACTCGTCCATGCTAACATGTCCTCTGCCCAACCAGGGTCCGTAGTGAGCATGTCGTCGATGGGAACAATGGAAACAATGGGGACTGCAAGATGAGTCGAAGAGATTGTCCCGCCATCGACCTATTGTAATGGCCTATTGTTCTGCTCGCCTCGCTTCGAGGGACCCTCCCGCTATCCCATGTGCTCTCCGTGCAGTAAAATGCAGTGCAGCAGCGCAGTGAGCGCAGAAGCATGTCGATGGCGGAGCGGCTAATACTTACTATGTACATCTCCAACGCCCTGGCCCCCGTCGAGCTTGATGTTAATTCTCAAACCCGCCCCCGATACCACTCGCCGCTCCTCCAGATTTGGCTGGCCGCGGCATATCAGCGTGGCCGGGTTTGGCTTTTACTTTGGCTTGTCGATCAGGCGGACAGGCAAACAATTAGCGAAACAGCCGGTCAAGTGACGGGCTACGGTACGCAGAAGCACAAGCACAAGCAGAAGCACAGGCACAAGCAGAAGCACAGGCACAAGCACGAGAGGTCAAGCTAATTAATTATATCAAATCTCGCCGTCCCTCGCAGGCTCCCTGGTCTCGAGCTACTGCAAAATCCAGCCAGTAGTCACCCACAGCGGTCCTCTGCGATCAACCACCCTGTGCTACCCTGGACCACTCCCATGGTTCTGACTAGACCCATGTGCGGTGTAGACCTTGGCTTAGCCGGACCGTATCCGCTCTTGATATATGCCCGCCTGCTGCTTTCTAACGTGGTATTATACTATGTATGCGCCTTGAGCCATTGACAGCTCAGAACCTCCTCTTCTTTAGGCGCTGGCTTTTTAGTAGCGATAGACACTCTTTATTATTTCCTCCCTCACCCCCGAGCTTCGCCGTCGTGTCCTCCTTTCCTTCTTTTGCCTCTTTGAATCTGTGATTGCCCCGGCCGTGCATTCACCCGCCTCGACTCTCACGAGATCTGATGCGAGTGACGTTCAAGTGTCGACGTCTGAATCCGAGTTGAGACAGACATTGTTGCACGACACTGAAGATAGAACGCTCCCACGAGGTCAAGACATATCATCGTACGAACGACCGCGTGCTCTCCGCCGCTACGTCTAACCCTCTCGACCGTTGCGGATCAGGTTGGAATAGGAAATAAAGGATCAGTTCCGTACTTGTGCTGTGTACTCAGCCCGCGCGCGTCCTCGTGGAACCTGACGTTTTTCTTCCCGACGACGAGATTTGCCCTGTCACGACTGGCGTACAGAACGCCCAAAAGGAACTGAGCCGGCAACCAGCAGGCTACGTAGTGCGTAATATGTACGAGCCCAAAAATACGTAGCGCACTTGTTTGGACATTGGAGGTTTTGCTCAAGGACATCGCTCGGATTTTGAGGTGAGTCTTTTGGTCCTCATTCGCGGCAATACAGACTATGAACCGTAATTAGCTCGGGCGCGAGGCGAAACACATGATTAGCTCCGCTACCGCGTGCGCTCACTTACACATTACTAGAATATAGATCATGATGTCGTCCTCGAACTATCAGTCGACTTCTCACCACCGCAATGCCTCCCTAAGCTCAGCGGGTCGGTCCTCGAGGAAGGGAATGGGGACCTCGGAGCCGAGGGAGTTCACCTCTCCCAGCATGCCTACGAGATATTTCGAGCCAGCTGCGGCGACGGATAGGATGTTTCTATATGGGCGTACGTGTGAAATTTGAGTCGGACAGGCCATGTTCTGTGGCGGCTAACGATCTTATAGAGGGCAGTTCGGTCGTGGTCGCAAACCATGATAGTTTAACGATCGAAAGACGTTTCTCCCGCCATTCGGCAGAGGTGCAATTGCTCGCGGTTGACACGCAAAGCGCAACGATGGGCAATGGGAGATTTGTGGTGAGCTACGATGTGGACATGACTGCTATCGTATGGGACTTGATGACAGGCGAAGAAGTCGCTCGGTTCGCGTCATACGAGAACCTCACTTGCGCCGTATGGATGCGGAATGGAAACGTCGCATTTGGTATGCTATCTCTTATGGACTCAGCTTGATCTTGCTGTACTAATTTCAACACCAGGCAATGTGCAAGGAAACGTTATTCTTTTCGAGCCCATGACCTCCGAACACATATCAGCGCGAACCATTGACCAGATCCCTATAACTGCATTGGCTCCCGCCGCCGACTGTAGAACTTTTGCTATCGGGTAATTCGTGCTGCCATATTTCGCAAATGCCTTGGCTGACTTGATTCAGATATCAGAACGGCTCTCTTATCATCGCCACTCTTCAACCCAGATTCACAATACTGCACAGCCTCAGCACCTCCAGGGCGCCTTCACCTATCGTTACCCTCGCTTGGCATGCATCGTCATCCCGCCAAAAGTCGGACATGTTGGCTGTGCAGACAGATGATGGAGACTTGAGAGTATGGAGCGTGGCGAAGTCGTTCAACAGCAACGACCCTGCGAAGGTGGTACGGATCCTAAAACGGAACGACAATTTCTTAAATGGTCCCAACTGGATGGGCTGGTCAAAGAATGGCCGCATTATCCAGTTTTCCGATAAGTAAGTCATACATGCATGCAGATCGGCTACGCGCGCGCTTGGGACACTTTGGGACTAACACGTTTATTGCAGCGAGACTCTATCGTGGGATGTAAGGACTAAACATGTCACTTGGGACAGTATACCGACGCTGGAACACGTCCGCGGTCTCGCCGTGTATGGGCCTGGTGCAATCCTTTTCACTCTTGGGGCGAATAACACAGTACAGCAGTTTGACCTCAACACACCGTCCCTGTTGGTCAACAATACCCAACATCCTGCTAATCACTTGCCACCGTCCCCGCCTGTGTCCATCGAGGAGCAGCCGGAGCTGGGCGTCGTTATTATTGGCACAGAGTCCGACTCATCCATCCCAATTAATGCCGAGATATCAGAAAGCGATGATGACCATATGTCGCCCCTGGCTAGGATGGTTCGTGGAACTGACTCTGCTAGTGATTCGGTTGACCAGGACAGATACATGTCGGCCAGCCCAGCTTCTACTAAGAGCTCTACCATCTCCAAATCGTCCGCGAACTCGGGCACGCAGGGACGGTACCAGTCATCAGTGCAGTCACGTGGAATGACCGAAAACACTTACATTTCTGCTGGGTCGTCTCTGAGGTCATCCACCCGACCGCCGTTTGGCGACAAAGATGCCTATTCCATCAGCAGTGTCAGCTCGGCTTCTATTGCATCCTCTTCTAGATCTCGAAATCGGCCCTCCAGACTACGGAATGAGGTTCTTCCTAGCCCTGATGAATCTAGGGTTCACGATCTCTTTAAGTTCACTAGAAGTCGTCTCCATGATGTTCCTTACAAACATACTACTCTAGGTGACCAAACACGTCTGACTAATGATGATCTCCGCCGACAAATGCTCAGCATCATATTTGGATGGAATAGAGAGATGGAAGATCTCGTTCGTGATGAGATGCTACGACACCCTGCTGGATCACCAAGTCGCATCCTACTCGCTAAATGGCTCGGGGATATTAATGCGGACGTGATGACGGCAACTTCAGAGAACATGACTTCTTCGGATTGGATGCTACTCGCCTTAAGCGGTATCGGAGGTCATGCCTCGCAGCACAACCTCGGCCGCGCCTTTGTGCAACGGCTTCTCGAGCACGGCGATGTGCATGCTGCAAGTACGATTATGATAGGAATGGGCGACTATAACGACGCGATCGAAATATACGTTTCGCATAAGAAGTTTTTGGAAGCCTTAGTCTTGCTTTGCCTGTTCTTCCCCGGCGTATGGGAGCGTCAAGCCGCTGTTATCAAGAAATGGGGTGAATTCGCTGTTCAACATGGCCAGCAAGGCTTGGCAATTCGATGGTATGTGCAATGAAACCCTCACTCCGATTTTCAACTTTTGATTAACGATTTTTCTACAGCTTTGCTTGCACCGGTGTTGAGTCTACAGAACCATGGGCCTCGCCATCCGCCGTGCAAACGACATTCCAAAGCATACCCCAAAGCATGCCCCAGAGCATCCCTGAGATAATGAGCCCCCCTCTGTCTCCTCCAGGTTTGAATCGTGGACCCCAACGGAGCATTGCGAAGTCGTCGGCTTTGAAACTAATCACCTCATTCGATGACAAGAAGCAGAAGTCGAAGTTCTTCGCAAGTGGCGACGATGGGAGAACCCCTATTGCCGCAGGGGTGACGCCAATTGCAGAATCTGCCATTTCTCCCGGCGGTCGTGATCCGAGTACAGCTTTCCTTCGTCCATCTCAACGAAGTGCCTTTAACACTCCAGCTTCGGCCAACCCCGTCACCCCTGGTGGCTTCGGTCGACAAAGGCTAGCTTCTATTGGTGAATTATCGGCTGATGGTCACCGACGCAACTTGCCCGATGATATCTTCGTCGATGTCGTCCCTGACACAACCCAACCTCGCCCCCAGGCACATTCTCGACAGGCCTCAAACGAGCAGTATGATGCTGGAATGTCTGTCCTGCGAGCTGCTACGGCCAGCCCGATGATGATGCGGGATAGCCATGGTCGTAAGGAGCCGCCTCCGCCATCCCCAGGACCGGAATCAATCCAAGCGTTGATGCAGCAGGGTCGGTCAAGTCGCAATGGTGCCCGGGATCGTAGACCTGAAGGAATGGAGCTTAAACTGAACTCCCTTGACACAGCTATGGCCAGTGATGTGACCTCACCAGAGCAGTCCGTCACATCCTCGACGCGCTTCCACTGGCCCACACGTCGCCGTGGGCCTGGCTCAGTGGCTGGTTCTGTTACCTCTAACTCGAGCGCAGGACGAAGCTACCGACTTAATTATAATGGCGTAGGCAACAAAAGTCTCACGGATTACATCCACAGCTTGGAGGCTGCTCAACACTACTCCAAGAAAGGCCGTAGTCGCGAGAGTAGCCGACATCGACAAGATGATCGTTCAGGGAGAAGCCGAGAGAATAGCCGCAGTCGCAAGGCCGCTCGAGAGACCTCAGAAGAGAGAGGGCGAGGTGCGGGAAGGAATTGGACACCGAAACCAGCCAAGCGTTCACCTACTTCACCAATCCCCATGTCTCCCGAAGAACTCATCAATCTCAGCACTCCGAAACAGATTGATATCCAGTTGAGCGACGACGGTGTTGTTCCTCTCAACCTCGATTCTATTGAACCTTCTACAGTTCGCAAATCAAGCCAGATCCGGAGATCGTCTCCTCGAAGCACCCGCGTGTCAAGTCGTCCATCGAGCCGTGCTAGCAGGCATAGAAGTCGCGAGCGCCGACCACCAGCGCTTCAACTTCGTGGTAGGAGTAACGGCCGGGGTGACGGTTCTGTAGTGCGATCACCTTCGTCACCGCTGCCTATGTCCAATCAGGTGAAGTTTTATCACGTACCATCGGATGACGAGGCCGACTATAAAGCGGCGGTGGAGGCGCAAGAACAGTTCAGGAATCGGCACAACCGAAGCGGCAGCGCGAAAGATCCCTCATCGCCTGCTGTCTCAAGAGCCAGAGACCGATCTGAAAGCCGCCGTAGGAAGAACAAGACTCCCGCTGAGCAAGAACCCCCCATGCCAGCTCCGCTCGCGGATCCAACACCACCTCAGCCCACCCGCGAGCCAACCCGTGAGCCAGTCCGCGAACAACAGACGACTCAGACCAATGTGGGGGATTTGAAGCAAATCTCACTCGAAAGACAGCTCAAGAAAGAGGCAGCGGCTCGTGAGTTGGAAGAACGTCGCAGGTCTCTCGCCCGGCGTCCTTCCGTGCCGCCAATCCTCCATCCCGATAACCTATCGCCCATTGTGTCCCGGCCACCTAGCGCCTTTGAGCTCCCCCAGACAACTTTCGTCCCTCCAAGGGACCTACCGCCCAGGAGTCAAACTGCGGATCACACCACTCACAGAGGCTCGACCATGCGCAGCCCCAACCGCCAAATGATCGGCCTTCCCGCGACTCCCAAAGCCATGAGACTACAATTCCAAAACGAGAGGAATAAACCCACCGTCCCTCCGATCCCCGGAACTTACAAGACATCTCCCTCGTCTTCAGGGCACCCTTCACCAGACAAGCCGGGCAACAACTCGCCCACCAAGATCCCCGAAGACGCACCATTAACTCTGCTTCCTTCTACTGTTTACTCGCCTCCAGTGCGACCCAATATTCCGAGGTGCATGTCAGCACCTATACCCGAGGAGCCCGCGGGTCCTCCGTCATTTACCACGCACTCGACCTTCCACCAGGGAATGCAGGCCTCCAGCCAGCCACGCAGGGGCTCCGTCAGCACGAGGAAGATGAGCGTCGACGCCACAGCTGGAATGCGTGGAATCGACGAGATTATCGGAGGCGGCAGGCATTCGAGGAAGTCTTCTCGCGACGACATCCCCCCTCCCCCACCTCCACCCCCCATCCTAAAGGAGCTGCAGCACCTGGCGATGCCACCGCCGCCTCCTCCGGCGCCACTGCCCGGGCTGCGGCCAACTGTGTACGGCAGCCCACCAGGTACTGGATCCATCGAGATCGTCATGGACGAGGAGGACCAACAACAAGGCCCAGCGATCCCCGCTGCTGCGCCGATGAACGAGTCTATAGTGCCGATCATCGCACCTCCCGCGCCTCCATCGTCGCGCAACGGTCACCACCGCGGCCGAAGCGCCAACGACAACAGCATCGCCGGACGCTTCAACCGAGCCACGGAACGCATGCGGTCCGCTAGTCGCGGCCGAAGCAACTCGATCCTCGGGGCCCGGACCAAGTCCCCGGAGCAGACCTCGCCATACGAGAGCGTGCCACCACCACCACAACCCGTCGTCGGCTACAACAGCCCCCCTCTTCCTCCACCCCCGCCACCAGCCCCCTATAATACCCCCGCATCTCTGAGCATGGAGCGCCACCCCCGCGAGGTCAGGATGGCGTACCAGCAACAGCAGGAAGTCGGCAGCGGCCTGCACCGGAGCGAGATGATATGAAAGAAGCAGTACCCTCCTCCATCCCATTGACAGACACCAGACCTTTTCTTTTTTTTCGCGTTGAATTCGACGGTTGGGTCCTTAATATACGACGCATTACTGCATGGCGCCGGCGTTTCCAGCTCATTTTTCTTCTCGATTCCCCGTTCTCCTCGATTGATACCATCTTATTATACACCAGCGCGAGACGAATCGTCGCGAACGAGAAACATCTCTTCTTCTTCTACCACTGTTCTTTTTTTTTTCTCCTCTGTTATCCAATAGCATATCTCGAAATCTCTCTTTTTATTAGTATTAAAACCTCATGATGATTCACGACACGCACGACCGAAGGATATACACAAATGAATAAGAGAGTCCGGAAACCAGCAAAAAAAGGGCCAGACAGACAGACACACAGAAGAAAGTAAAGATGGGAAACCAGGACGGCAAATGCCACGCGGCAGAAAACAGACCCATGGTTTGAAAGTGTTGCAAATATATACTTGCGAACAAACCATGTCTTGATGGGAATTGGATAAGTTAGGAAAGGGAAGATGGGACAAAAAACATACCCCCCGCCCTTGTGTTGGATTTATTAAGTACCTTTTGCGAAGAATAGTGCTGCCCCACGGCATCCCTGTTGTCTCTATCTATTCTCATCTCATTTTCTTCCCATTCTTCAATATTTTCGATCGATCCCTACTGTCCGCCTACGCGTTGGTTTTTAACGAGGGGAAGAAGGGGTGATGGGCATTGTCATGATTTGTTTTAGTTATTGCATGCTGGCCGCAGTTCGTGTTCGTCTTTGTATCTAAGTATAGTTGAGGTAGTAGTCATGATGATGCATATTTACACCAACAATAATTGGAGCCTTTTCGTTGAAATGTGATGCAAGTAGTAGAATGCATGCCTAACTAAATATGCTTCCAATTAATTGTCACTGGGAATGCCTACTTCCATTTAGAGAGAGAGAGGGCTGTTCAATCTGAGGTTGTGTGGTGTGAGATGGCAGTGATCCTGTTAGTGCGAGGCGCCCTGTATGAAGTGGAAGGGGTTCGAATCTAGGTCGGGGCAACGTTCTAATAACCAAGAGAGAAGAACAATATAAAAAGCGTATTTATTCCGAAAAGAAAAAGGAGCATGCGTTTAGTTGGTATTCTTGACAATAAATATAATAAATAACATGATTAAAAAATAAAAAAAGAATAACGGAGTTGACAATCTCCATCTCAGATCACCACCCCATGTCCCCAAGCCTGCGTGTTCCAGCACACCATGCGGCGGGGGAGATACTCTGCAGCGTGAAGCCTCCCTGAAGCATACTCTCCATTTCCTAAGGCCGTCCAATCAACACTGGTTACCCGAGTGGATGGGCGAGCCACCGCGGCATTTGCGCTGGGCGCGGCGTCGGGGGTTCTTATGGACATGGGAGTGGCAGTCTGAGAATTGCAAGCGCCTTCTACCCGGTTGACCATTACAGTCGAAAGATTGCGCTCTTATTTTGGTTTATTACGGGTCCCGGGGGTAAAATTCGGGAAACCACAATTGTGGGACCACTCCGCCATTTCCTGTAGGTAGGTACCTAGGTACTCGACTTATCATTGCTTCTATCAATTGAAGCTCTCATCATCTTGCATCACGAACGCCGCATCTTGTTGAGCTCGGCTAATTCCTATCGTGGGATGCTATCTCATGATTTTCACACTCGTTCAATTCATCAACCAACTTCCATAGCAAATAACAGCATCAACCAAACCTCTCCAATACCTGGCCGCATCGCCCCTCGGAACAAACGAACACGCCAACAACCATGTTAACAACATCCCCCTACCTGCGCATCCGGCGCCCCTCGCCCACAGCAGCCGAATTCACCGTCTCGACACTCCCGCCCCTAACCCTTCCTCTGCGCCTATCTCTCTACGCCATCTACCTCTCGCAAGGGCTCCTCAGCGGGGTCCTCCTGCTCTTCCTGTACGCAACCTGGGCGCAAACCCCATACTTCGCGGCATCCTCATCCTCCTCCGTCCCGCAACGCCTGCTAAGCCGCATCCTGGCCTCCCCCCTCGGCGTCCTAGTGTCGCGCAGCGCAGCCCTGGTGGCGCCGCGCTTCGCCGTCCCCGCGTGTCTGGCCGCCCTGTACGCGCTGACGCGCCGCCTGCACGTCCAAGAGTCCCTCCTTGTTCTCCGCGGCCTGGGCATCCAGACGAGTTCGAGCAAGGATAGCCTTCTTGCCGGTCGCGCGACGACTCGCTTCATCCCGACGGAGAAGATCCTCGATGTCTTGATCAATGAGGCGTTCCGCGGCTTCGGCGTCGTTTATTATCTCGTTGTTGTCGTCGAGGGAGAGCCGGATGTCGTCGTCGTGTTCCAGAGGCTTCTGCCTAGGGCTGCGGATGTGGAGAGGGTCTGGAGGGGCGTGCGCGAGTGTCTTTATGAGCCCAAGGCTGGCGATGGGATCAGGTTGGATGGGGACTGAGGACGGGACGGAAGAGTTGCTTGGTTATACATCGATTGCATAGCATGGTGTTTGGAGATGGATTGTTGGTGGTTTTATTTGCTATTCAAGCCTCATGTTGATGATACCCCGACCTGCATGCCTTGCAAGCATGGTCTTTCGCAGTTGATATACAGTTCTAAACCTGATATCCTGAATGACTGTTCATCTTTCCTTTGGATAACCCCAGTGACACGTCACGCTACATCTAACCCATAATCTCGTCATCATCATCCCCCACCCCTTGAATACCCTCACCAGCAGCCGCCGCCTCAGCCTTCCTCCGCGCGATAACCTCCTGCATATGCGCCGCATCATCAAACCCCTTCCTCCTCGCCTCCTTATCATACGCCTCCTGCGGGGACGCCAGCCGCGCCCTCTTCAGCAGCGGGACATACCTCCCCGAGCTCCTCTCGCGGTTACCGCCTTCGAAAACCTTCTGCGCGCCCGGGGCGTAGGGACTCGGGCCAGAGTTCCGACTCAGCGCCAGCTGAGCCTGCGATGCCACGACGCCAAGCAGTTGGCCCGCGAGAAGCTCGTCCATCTTGCGATCGCGCCAGGTCTCCCAGAAATGATCGACGAGGCCCGAGGGGCCATGCGCGCTGCGCGTGTCTCCATCCCCCAGGTACACCCACTCCATCCCATCTGCGCGTGTCGGATCGTCGAGGTCTTTCGGGAACAAGCAGTCCCAGAGGACCAGGGGAGTCTCGTTGGCGAGATTGTAGGCGGGCCGCCGCGGCTCGGCGGCCATGTCGAGCAAGCTATTCACGATCGAGGCGTCCTCGAGCCCCTGACCCACCAGGAACAGCACCGATACCATGCACCGGATCTGGTGCCACAGGAACGCGGAACCCCGCACGTGGAAGTAGTACACCTTTGGGAAGCGCTCCGGCGGGTCTGGCGGGGAGGCTGTGGTGCTCGGCCCGCAGGGTGCTGAGGAAAGAGAGTAGGGATGGAATTCCGGGTGGAGAAGATAGGGCAGTGCCGTCTCGACGTCGGGAACTTCCACGATGTCGCTCTCGAAGATCCGCCGCTGGAAGTTCTGCTGCGTCTTGCTCGGGTCGATCTTGCAGAAGTTGCGGAAGTCGTGCAGGCCTTCGAATTTCTTGGCTGCTGCCCGCATCGCTTCGATGTCCAACCATCCATCCTTCGGCTGGTTCTCTGTCGGGGACGGAGACGGTGACGGTGATGGTGGGTAAGCCGGCTGCGTGAAAAAGTACCGATACTGCCTCTCCCGACAGTGGTGGCGAGCCGAGAACTCGGCTGGCGTCGTCGGACTCCATGCCAGGATCCGGATGTCGGGTGGCAGAAGCCGGTTTAGAAGGCGTGGGTAGCGTAGTTCGTCTGTGAGGTCGTTGAACTCTCGCTTTGGTGCCTTTTCTGTCAACGTGGCTAATTCTGCTTTATCAATGATATGAGCTGTGGTTCCTGTAGTGGCCTCATTGCTCGTCTCTGTAGGGTTTTCTTCGGGTTCCTTGGGTAGAGGTCGATTGCTCCTCACTCTGATGTTGATGACCTGTCCGAAGGCACTCACGCCACGGTCTGTCCGGCCACATTTCGCGTACTCCCACGGGTCCCAGTTTACTTCGTCTGGGTTTTCGGGAAAGATGAGACAGGCCTTAACCATAGCCTTCCAGAGCTCTTCCTCGATAGTTGGGACGTTGGCGCTATTCTGGTACTCGAACCCGCCATAGTTCTTGCCCAAATACGCGAGCTTCAGCGCAATGAGCCTCGTCGAGTACTTCGACGGATCAATGCCGCGTCTCTCTTTCTTCTGCTTCTTTTTTTGTGGCCCGGCTTCAGCTTCCGGTTCTACCTCTATTCCATTTTCTGTACATGGTGAAGAAGATGTTGCAGTTGCCACTGTTGTTTTTGCAGATGCGATGGTCGACGGCCCTGCCTGATCTTTTTCTCGAAGTTGATTTTCCAGCGCTTGAATACGCTTAATGAGAGCGTCCTTGGTCCATCGACCGTACTGGGATGCACCATCGTCCATTTTGGAGCGTTTTGTGGCGTTCATATGTGCGATGAGAGCAGTGGAGAAGCTGCATTGGGCTGCTCGGCGCGCCGTGAAGGCTAGCAGCTGGTGCGATGGACGGGGGCGCCAACTACGACATGCGTTGCTGCCGAAGGACCGCATACATTCTACCTATGGAACACTATTTTAGAATGTGTATATAAAGAACTGCATTGATAAAAAAGCCAGTATTCCTGGTTTTAATTATTTTGGCAATTCCATCAATTAGTATGATGCGGAATAGGCTGATGGAGCAGATGAAATCTCATTTTCACGGTAAAGTCTTATCGATAACTACTTGTCGCTGGTACCCGGAGCTTCAGCTGTCGTCAGATCTCAGCGGAACTAATGTCTAGAGTTGACCATAATAGTCCGTTTTATCTGTTTCACGGGACATCGCCTGATTTTCATCCTTCCAAACAGATTTTGAAGAGAATTTTGATGCGCTGGTTCGATGGAAGAACATTCTGTCAGGATTTTGCTACTCGGCGACGAGCAAGTAGGGAAAACAACATTCCTATCGTACGTCAACATTCACACCATCGCTGAAAAGAGTGAGCATGATTAACACACAGCGCAGCCGGGTTAGTAAGGGTGCAAATTCGCTTGATGGAAATATTCAAATCACATTGTTAGAAGATAAGAATCAGCCTTTTATCTTTGAGCTCCGCAACAGAAAGCGGGCATATCGTATTGAATTCTACGATACCGCTTTTCCCCAAGACTGGCGACTACTAGAGCCGGACTTGGTCCTTCTATGCTATGACATCAGTCAACGACTGAGTTTAATCAACATGGAGCGAGTTGTCAGTATTTGACGTTTCCCTATTCTCCCGTCTAGCTCTGACAGCCGTATAACCCCAGTGGATCAAGGAGATTCGGAGTACCTTTCAGACAAGCGATCGCATCCCCATAATAGTGGTCGGTCTGAAGAGGGATCTGAGATCTGAGACGGATCCGAATGGTATCATCTACCCCCAGGAAGGATACAAAGTATCGCAGGGGATGAGGGCGGATAAGTATGTCGAATGTTCAGCCGTGACGGGCGAGCTGCTCAAAGCGGCGTTTGAGGAGATATGTAATACGGCAGCGCAGACTAAGACCGCAGCGGGTGGGCAGAGCGAAGGGGGTTGCAGATTGATGTAAACAGCGGGTTAGATAGACCGTTTTTGAAGACTCCGTGATCTAGAACCGCGCATTCACATTTTCCGACCGGGCGCAAGTTGTGCTTCTGAGAACGGTCACTGGCCATCCTCGGTGGTCTCCATAGCGTCCTCGTCACCTCCAGGCGGTGGCGGGAACTCGCCAAGAACCTCGATGATAATGCTCATAATCTCCTCGTGCTGCTGTTCGCTGAATCGCGCCCCCATGTCTTCCAGCACGGCGTTGAGCGCGACGATGGTGGTGGGGCGTAGATTCACAACCATGATGCACTCGCCCTTGGTGATATTGTAGGGGCGCAACCTCTGGAGCAGAACGGGAATAGAGGCGACATCATACGGCAGAGGCTTCTGGCTTAGAGGCCCCGGGAATGTCTCGAAATACTTAAGCATCTACGTGTCTTCGTGAGTTGTGTGGCTCATGCGTAGATATAGTGATAGCTTGCCTACCTCTCCGCGCAGCATCTCCAGGTTGCTTGGGCCGCGGCGCTTCTGTGACTGATACTGCTTGGCTTGGTCGGAGAGAAATGCGTAGACCTCGACATTGGTCAAGACAGCGTTTTGCGCTTCAAGGATCCTCATTTTGGGAAACGGGAGAGGAGTAGCTGGACAAACGTCTTAGGTCAGTGCTCTCGCTGACACTGAAATTGTGTAGCTTATCTGTAAGAGTACCTTGACTACCTAAGGTATCGAGAGAGTGCAGGCTGACAGGTGGCGGCACTTGGCCATACAGAAGCAACGTAATGGGATTAGGTGGGCAGGAGTGGCCAACAACTCTACTTAGTTTAAAACAAAAAAAAAAACATACGGTATACAGCGCGCCACTAGTACCTACCTACATACACTATACTGCAAATGTTGCATTGCATTGCACTACACTGCACTACCCTACAAATACAGCACTGCAATTAATTAATTCTATTGATTAAAATCTTGCGATACTTTTATTTTAGCAGTAAGTACAGCTAACTTTGTTGTATAGATAGATCGCTTATTTACAATTGCAACTACGCAACCGGACTGTTATTTTTTGGTATGTCTAAGGGCTGCTGTAATTCTAACCTAGATAATGAGCAGCCGAGCAACATATGTAGAGACTACCTTAAAGGGTTTAGGTTCTTGTCTAGATAGTAGAACTTCATGTTCGAAAACCAGACCTGCTACTACTGGTCCTTGACTTGTCGAGTTACTCTTGGCGGTGGCCCCACATAACAACCTACAAGTACGTACTTACACATGTCTATAACACGGTATATATAAACTGTTGCCTACTAAAATTCTCTAAGTTTTAAGAATTTTCCGCGGGTAGAGAACAGCTAGGTATTAAGCCGCAAGCTTTAATGTTTTCTTTCTTCGCTGTTCTATGGAATTGGACTATTTTATTTATTTTTCATAAGCCTGTATAAGTACTTGTAAGTTGTTAGGTAGGGTCACCGCTAAGAGTAACTCGACAAGTGTACGTGTTACTCTACTGGTCAAGCGGGACCTGAACCTGACTAGTGCCATCCACCCTGTCCATTTAGGTAAATCCAGATTGTCCAATACCCGCCTACTTTTAAATCAACAGGGGTACCATCAGTTTGTCTGTACGGAGTGTGCATTGTCTTATACACCACCTACATTTTGGACATTACTTGAAGTGCCTGCAACTCTCAGAAATATTATTCAGTCTTCCGCCTAAAATCGAGTTTCATATTTGTCTGAACACATTCGAAAATAGCACATTGATATATCCGCAGAACTAATTAACTATGGGTTTAAGTCCTGTATCCTATAGCCTCCAAGGATTTATTGAACAACAGCGCTATGTAGCCATAGCGTCTGGGCTAACAGCCCGAGTCGGCAATCCGTTGTCTGGAAATAGTAGCACTACCATCCTCACCTCAACCTGCGACGCCAACCATGAAGACGGAGGCACCACCGTCCCGAAGGGTGCTCCTTACCAGATGCAAATCTTGGGCGGGGATGACCGCAAGTCCTTGCATGTCAAGGACGATATCGAACCACCGATCGAGATCAACCATCGCCGAGAGTCGCTCATGGACAAGTGCCAATATAATTTTGATTTGGAAGTGAGGAGTGATGGACACCAAACTGGAGCTACCTTGCCTAGTAATGTAGGGGATAACGGGCTTAGCAGCTTTCTAGTCGCCGCTCTCGGTCGTGGCCCGCCCGCAGTTCATGATAGCCCTGGCCTCGGAACGACCGCCCCTACCCCGGCACGCATTCTTTTCTCTGCCGGAGGAGCGCCAAGAAACGGGCCCAATCCTCTTGCTGGCGAGACTACACCGGCGCATGTCTCTTGTGCCGACTCACTGCTGAATTCCATCCCCAATAACCAAGGGCACGCTGCAACCTCACCTCCGAGAGTAGGTCGCTATCACTGCGCCACCCAGGGCCGCACTGATGGCCAAACCCGCCTTCGAATAGGATATCGCGGAGATATCCCGCGCTGGGTCAAAGGCTCGACTATCAGCTACAGCATCCGCGAGGAAAGCTTTAAGCACCCGTACCTCGCCAGGTTCACTGAAGCTATGGTAGCCGAGGCGACCGGTATGTGGAGGGGCGTTGGCGTGAAGTTTAAGCAGGTGCCCAGCAACTGCCCCGCAACCTTCCAGATCAAGTATCTTGATCTACCATCCGATGATGACACGACGACCTACGCAGAGTCATTCTTCCCTCAAGACAGGCGAGGTGAAATGTTTGTGTACAAAGTAGCCCTCGAGGAGGTCAACCTTCCCTACCTAGCCAACATCCTAGCCCACGAGCTCGGACACATCTTGGGTCTACGCCACACCTTTGCTGGGGACGTAGTTTGCACAAAAACCGGGGAAACGAGGGAGGAGGGATCTGTGCTTTGGGGGAGGAGGAATGAGAGTTCAGTTATGAATTATTTCGCGGACTTAAAATTGTACTCGGTTCAAGAACAGGACGTCGAGGAATTGAGGTCGTTCTATGATTTCACCGGGAAGATGTACAAGGGACTGATGATCCGCGACTTCACACCAGGCAGGTTCCGGTACGCAGGAAGTGCCTCCACGGTCGCTATGTCATTTTTTCATTCGTCATTGGAGGGTTTGGATGCAGAGTGACGATGGATCACCAGTAGATGACTGCGAGGTGAAAGTGAGTTCGATGATGTAGGAGGGCAGTTTACTATCTAGGCGCTGTCGTTGGGTCAATTTATTTTAGCCTGGAGCCAGGCACGTGCATGTGATTTGCTCGCCTACGTCCAATCGGGTTCTAGTGCCATTCTCTTAAATGCATATGTTCTCGACCAGTCCCCATTAACCACTCAAGCTTCATAACTTTACAATTCGACAACAGAGACGAATAATATCCAAGAAATATATAAAATATACCTTACTATTACCCAAGATTTAAATTATAGCCTATCCTTTTCAGGCTATTGCTGTGGCTTTATTTGGCTGTTTTATTCACCTTTGAAATATTAGAGTTTGGGTCGTTCATGACTGGTGTGGGGGTGTTTCTTGACCTATCTAAAAGTGGACCTCACGCAATACCTGGCCTCTCCCTCACCAACTTGAACATCTGTTACGTCTGGCTTTAGATTTGCTACCTAGCAAAGGTTTTTCGTTGCAGACATACTGTAATGAACTGGTACTTGCCGCCCTGTATCTCATCCTGTCACGAAAATTAGACTCTGCTATGCAGGGTCGCATCCATGATACCTACTTAATGGTCTGCACAAAGGATGCCATGTTGAAAAGTATTGAGCCGAGTGTTTGAATAGAGAACTCGAAACATCATACTGTACCTCTAAGTACCTACCTTTCCTTGAATGATTGGTCCAGCTCGTTACCCCACAGAAGACATTCCCCTCTCCGGATGACGTCCGCCCACGGGGTCTTCATTGCGGGGCACATAGCACCATGTGGCGAAGTAGGGGCATATCCCCAGCGAATGCAGAGAAAAGAACTGAAAAATAAAGATCATTGCGCGCTGTAACTTCATTGTGGTTCTCTACCCTACCTAATAGACCAATCTCGATTTAACCGGTCACAGGTAGACATGAATAATACTACCTGTTAGATAGCTGGATTGCTTCAAGGTGAACTTTGATGATACACTAACATGTAATCTGATATCATCATGACGATTTAAAGATGGAGGTTATCACTATTAAATGATTTCGCCGCTTGTACTTAAATAAAAGCCATTGGAACACCCGTATTAGACCGATTTACTGAAAAGCTGATGCGCAATCATTAGGCTCTTTTCTTCACAACTAAAAACATCAAATTGTTTTTGACAATGCCATCAGGAGAACGAAACCGATCTCAATCTAGCGGACTCAATTACGGCGCGGCCGTAGCGGGGGAAAACGTCGATTTCGCAGGGGACTCAAACATCGAATCAGTAAGCTAGCTTCCTAACTCCCTACGCACTTTCATACACGGTCTAATCGTCGGATTACGTAGCCCGGAACCCGGGATAGAGCACTCCTCGACAGGCTCAAAGATGCGCTGAAGCCGGGCGATACAAGAATACCTCCGGCTACCGCGAGGCGGCCCTCAGGCGATAAGACACACGACGGCCGACACGGCGGCATAGCAGAGGTCATGCAGCCGGGCAATCGTGACTACGACGAGCGAGAGGAAGTGCATCGTGGCGGTCTTCTTGACGCGCTTGGCGAAAGGCCTCGTGCACGCGAAGGCGGGAGGAGCGCCAGCATACTTGACACAATGGAGTTCGGGTACGGGCAGCCAAGGGGAGAAGAGCCGAAGGAGACGAAGAGTGGCGGCCTCATGGATGCGGCGAGGAGAAAGAGTGAGACCTGGAGAACCGATAAGTATAGGGATTCGTCTCATATGAAGAAGACCGATGAGCACCATCTGCCTGGTGGTATGTATCGCCAAATTCGGGACGAGTTCTCTAAATAGGGGGAGGGTGTGAAGATGATGAGGGTGGTCTGTTATTTATATTGGAAAGATTCTGCGTCGCTATTTATTCAGGGGCTATTGGCACTGAGACGTGAATGAGATGCAAATGGAGCTGCTGTTGAGCTTCAAGTAGTAGCAGGATGACATATCTGAGCACGAACATGGGGCAAGGTAGCAGTGCGCCGTCTAGTATAATGGCACGACACACCATATGAGGGCGCTGTTATTAATATAGTGCTAATCAAATCAATTAGTCCTACTGCGCAATGAGGTGTTAGTTCAATTTGCAATAAATATAAACTTCATAGTTGCATTTGCCGTAGACAACTATATATTCTTCTGAGTACTGCGTGACAGGGAGAGCCATCGATGCGGACCAGGATCTCGCTAAGGTTGCTCTCTTCCCCTCGTGCACGGCCTACGGTATTAGTGCTGTTGTTTTCAACGGCCTTTGGTGAGGGGATTAGGGCTACATCGCAGACAGAGCGATAATATAGTCTAGGTAGTTAATCTAACCCTCTATTGATGGACTTGCTTATTTTTAACATCGTATCCATTAATCCTAATGTACTCAGATAGTTCTTAAACTTTAATCTGCGCTGAGGTTGCTGCATAGCTGTATCACTAGGTCATCCAGGTCATCGAGGACCTTTTCCCCTTTCGTCTTCTTCATCTTTTCCGTCGCATCGCCAAAAACGCCCCAAACCGGAAGAAACTTCTTGTCCTCGTACTCTTTCCGGTTAATATTATCGAAAGCCCTGCGCATGTTATTATGGGGCCTCAACATTGTCGCCCAGTCGTCGCGCTTTTTAAACAAACGGCTGCCTTGGCTATCCCCTTTATCTACTGCCGCCCGATGATACAAGCGAGCCCCATCTATGGCTCTTGCAGCACTCGGGGCTGATATTGTCCGGGCGCCGCCTTTAGAACCAGGTTCGTACCTAACTGAGTTTTCGATTTTCATTATGTCAAGGGAAACCCAAGGGTTGATGCGGGCGATCATATTTGCCATGGCAGCTCGACGTTTCGGGACGATGTACAGTAGCTAGCCCAGTGGCTTGGGTAATGTTCGTGTCTAAGTTGCCGAGATCTATGCCATCGTCGATCAATGCAATCTATATTTCCTTACTGAATTTCCAACAGCAGAAACTGTGTCATAATTGAGTACCTGGATCCTTGGGGGTGTACGTTTCTTGACCACTAGCACTGTGCTGTGCATTTTGAAAAGGACTGTTCTGAACTCCTCCATTCTGTCAACCCAAACATGCTGGGGCGTATGCTCATTATACGCCTCACATGGAGCTTCATTTTATTTTTGGTCTGATTTGTGATTTCTGTTTTAGCATTCTTGTAACTCTCTCAGAGCTTTCAAGTTCTGGTAGTACTCCATTAGCTATTTTATCTAGCCCCTTAATATGATGACTTGCCTGATAAGCATGGACTGTGACCGTCTCCAGCTTTTTCTCCGGCTCGTATAATCGCAGAATCCCATTAGAGCTAGACCATCCGCTGAGTACAGACTAGTTTCCACTCTAGTACAAGTGGATATTGACCACGTTTGGCGCGGCGTTGAGTATTACGTCTATGCTAATGTCGAGTTTCCTCCAACCCCTAAGACTGTCAATAAGGGGCGAGATCAAACAAGCTCTAAATAACGACAACATACCACGTTTAAATATGTATTGCTAACAGTCGTTTCTTAGTAAGTGAGAACGTGTCACTTCCCCGAATCGCCCTTTCGATGGCCGCATCTGTGTGGGCTGGTGAGGCTAGATCGTCGACATGTAATCGCAGAATCGTACGGACATTCTTCTCCGTTAGCATATCGAACACTGGAATAAGGGAGCTTCGACCCTCGTCCAGGTGGACTGTTTGCGTCTTCTCAGAGGGACCACGCGGCCTTTTCTCATTTGGGGTGTACGAGTCCGTAATGGGGCTCTGCGGACCGTTGGTGAGGTGATCCAAAAAGGGCAAATACATATGGTGTCTTCAAAGCCTCCCGCATGTGAAAGCTTCTCAATAAGGCTGGCTACTTCGTCGGCTGTCTTTCTATATTCATGGGTGGTGTCAAAAAACATGTTCTTGTCCAACGTTATAGTAAACTTTCCGTAAAGCAGTTCCTTAGCTGCTATATCCGGCCTTGTGCGAATATAATGTATTCTAAGGAGTTCGTGTATCATGCTTGCTGCATCTTTGACGGAAATCTTCTTTAGCGATGTGCTTGTCTCGGCGGCCTTCGAAGTTTATGCTTGGGGTATAGTGATTTGTGAACCTGTCTGAGGCTCGTCTCTTGCTGTAACATTGCCGGGGAGAATAGGCTGGGAATCCTGTATATTAGAAATATCAAAGGCTCTATCTGCGTCACCCCGGCGTACGATCTGCTGCTTCTCCCTGCGAATCGAAGCATATTCTGGGATCGGGTTGACCTGTCCCATTTCGTCCTTTTTCGAAACTTGTTTTGCACTTAACTTCTCGTTGACAGGGACGGTCTTACCGGCAATACCGGCAAATATGTTATCCTTGGGGTCACGCGATTCAATGGTCTTATTGTCACGTGGCTGAGATGTAGACAGCTCATACACTACAGAAAAGAAGGGAGCTCGAAAGCCTTGATTGAGGTGTCATACTTTAATCGTTGCTTCAAAGCTAACTGGGTAATGCATTATAGGGCTTCGGATCAAGATTCGGGACCCGGGTGCACCCAGGCCTAGGTGGGGGGCTGTGTTAGAAGACCATTCCAAACTAACTTCCTATATACAATTTCCTAACCTAACTATAATATAAATAACCTATATCATAGTTGCCACACAACTGCTACCTTGAATCTTTGTGACAGAGGTCGGCCAAGGAAAAACAACATTGATTCTTGGGCACCGGTAAAAGAAGCATAAGCCATGAATCCAGCGTCTGGTTCGTAGGAATGGCAGCCCTCCTGTGTTAACGTCGCAGTCAACCTCCATTGAGACATGCCTATCGATGTCATTCGGGTGGCTCTTGTCATCACCGGCTGCCTTCTCCTGTGAAGCTGTGAAAACGTACTCTAGCGTCTCGTTCGGTTCGGAATTATTGCATATAAAAATGCCACAATACGGACTATAGTCGTCGGATGGGTTCCACAATCCTGCCAACTGTATAGACCTGCCTTTACCTATTGCTGTTGCTAGCTCTTCAGCCATGTGGCCTTGATAAGCCTTCGCAAAGGATTTTGGTTTATTCGAGTCGTAATTCTTCACGCACGTACGGATGTCCTCACTAAGCTTTCGGTATTTTAGTTTACCGATCCTGTTCGCTAGAAGACTAAGTATTTGTCGTTCATTTAGTCCTGGAAAAAGGTTATCGTGAGCATCCGGATGACTCTCGAAAAGCTCGGATGCATGGATAACACGACCAAGCTTCCATAGATGCCCTCGTGTCTCGACTCCTTCCCCTGTGAGCTCCGTATCGATGAACCTGCAACACTTATTATAGGTAAGGCCAAACGCTGACTGTGGTGGTGAAAATTGACGAAATGCGTGCTCATTTAAGAAATTGGTAATGTTCGGCGTATTCGAGGCGTAGGTCCTATGATGCCGCCCGTTGTAGGGTATTTCCCCATTTAGAAGAAACAACGCTAAGATGGCAAGGCTGACGCTGTGGCCCCTCTTCATGAGCTCTGTGTCGTCAAGGCGTACAGAGTATTGACAGCAGTTGGCGATAATGGGGAGGCGATCCCAGGGTTTACTCAATTGTCGTTTCTCAATGTTTGCAACAATCGATGGGGACATAGATCTTCTCGCAAGATTATTACCAAAGGGATCGGACTCCTGTAAGAGGAGAGTGTATTTCCCTGCTCGCTCAAGCACAAGCTTTTTTGCGTTGGCTAAGTTATTAGGAGGGTCAAAAGCCAAACAAAAGGCAGTTGCGGCCTCGTGGAACCGGGTTGAATTAAGAACAACCTCGCCGGGTACATCCTTGAAGAGCCTAGAGTAGCCGTTGTGGTAGTCTTCTGAGGATATACAATGCGGGATGAGAAGTTGCATGGCTGTGTTGCCACGGTAATTCTCTTGATAGGTCCACGCACGAGTCCACCACATATCGCTAACTATGGCTTCCAGGAGTTCGAGAGTCTTGCACGCACTCTCACGTGGTAGCGTGGCAGTTAAATTAAATTTAGATCCATTTTTATCCAAGTACTCCCCTTTCATAAGTCCTTCTAGCAACTTTAAATCGGCGATCGATAGTATAGGCTGGTATAGCAAGCCGATCGGATGTTGGCTACAACTGTAGACTAGGTCCATCGCCTGAATTGCTGTCACCTTCTCTTTGCTATCTTCTTGTACGATGCAGTGCCTATCGATCCAGAGGTTACGCAGGTTGAAGCGGATCATATACTTCCACACCCTTTCGAAAACAGAGTCTCGTACATCAGATTGGAAGAGGTTTCCATGACGTGACTGGACAGAGTACTTTCCACATGGCTGATTCAAAGGTGAAGGGTAACCCCAGGTATAAGAAAGGGCAACATAATCCCTTTTTTTGAAGGCATTGATGCATCTTCTCCTAAGAGTGATTGGTTGGTAAGCACTTTCCAGTCCCGTTGGCCGGCGGCCTATATCAGGAACGCCGTTCAAGCCTGAGAAGTAGAGGCATTCTAAAGCCTCCATAAATTCAGTAGATTTTAGGTGTTGAATCTTGGTCTCCTGAATGTCCAGTAGCAAATTGACGATAGGTTGCTGATAATGCTCCCTAATCGTAGACAAGCAATCTCCAAGATCGTTGGTTATTTCATGTCTCAAAATTCTACTGCTGCATGAACAATGAAGTGCGTCATGCTAAAAGAAAATGTTAGGACAAAATATCACTATGACTAGGCGGGATACCAACATGTCCGCACACGTGGTGAACGAGGTCTTTATTCCGAGTAAGCCAGCCAGGAGCCTCAAATATGACTTGGGTACCGAGGTTGTGGGTATCTGCTCGATGCCTCTCCATATCGCCTTGTGTAGCAAATTCGCGATCAGTTACAATCGAGACAGGTGTAGTGCTTAGGGGGTTGCGTATGTGTTCCTGTTTGGATTTTGCTGTCACACGGCCAAGGCTAAGGGACTACGACTAGGTGCCCACGCCTGTCAGCCTTTCGGCCAGACATACAGCCTCAAGGAGCCGCAAATATTAGTCGGCAATTATCACGGGGCTTGCGAAGACTCGCAGAGGCTCGTATTGCGGACTTGGATTGGAGGCAGCCAAAGGAGGGGTAGAAGGCCAGGGGCCAAAGGCACGGACCCCAAGGCTGTCTATAAATAAGAGGCGAAGGGCGAGGTTACATCAAAGGATGGATTTGGAAGGATAAGCATTCTTTAGATCTAAAGAGAATTATTAGCTGAATAGAACACTGTTCCAAGTCCTTATTACATAAGCCCTTGTCACATTTACTTTGACTTTACGGTTTCAATCGGACCCCCTGGCTTGTTAGCGGAGATAGCTAGATAGTGCCAATGCCCTTGGCCTCGATAGGCCTCTACACCAGCAACAGTGTTAATGAACCATCGTTCAAGCCCGAAAAGGCGGACAAATAGAAATGGAATCCATGCGAGCAAGTAGAAGACCCGAGTCATAGGAATAATATTTTTGGAGTAGTCGCGGACTACAACATCTTCAAAGCCCGCCTCTTCTAACATCCCTTTGAACACGCCAGGGTGCGATATAGCATTGGTAGGCATGGCAGCGTAATCGTTGACCTGATCCATTGACCGAATCATATCCTGTGGTGAGTCTTCGCGTGTGTTGTGGTCGTACTCGAATTGGACTAAACGACCACCGGGCCGCAGCATGCGATAGAACCCCCGTAAAACTGCCTTAGGGTCGGTCGCATGAACGAATGTCTCCATGGTGTATACACCATCAAAAGACTCGGAACTTAGGGACTCGAGATTATGGTAATCCATCTTGCGGGCTCTTAGTCGTCCAGGGGGGAGAGCAGCTCGCTCGAAATTGCGAGACGCTTTGTAGACATGGTGATCCACGACATCAATAGCTTCAACGCGCAATTTATAGACTTGGGCCATGCGCAAGGCAACGTGCCCAACGCCGCAGCCAGCATCTAGAACCTGAGAGCCGGGCGGCAAGGCAAGAGCCTCTGCCAGTTTGTCTTCCATTTTTCGAAGGCCTGTGGTTAACGGGAATGGCCAGTATGTATCTTCTTCGTAATACCCAAAATGTCGAGTCCCTCCAAGCAATAGTCGATATCCTATTCGGGATTCGAGGGAGTGATAGTAAGTCTGCAATTTCGGATTGGAATTGATGAGTGGCTCGGTATCATTGTCGCCTTCTCGATCAATTAAGGACAACATGGTGGCGGATGATGAAGAAGGTTTTGAGAGTTGGTGTCGTAAAACTTTTGGAGTGAACAGAGTCAACGTAATGTAATTGTGAGAGATCCCGACTGAATTGCCAGGGTACAACTGTAGATGAAAACTCGATCGCGTGCGTGCAGAGGGGAAGTCCATTCACGTACAGTAAACCCACGAGGAGATAAAAAACAGTGTCTGTACGGAGTAGCATTGTGACGACACGGCGCGACCCAAATAACACTGGCTGCTTGTACAACATATACAATACGTATACGTAAGGGACATCTATTAAGCCACAACACTGAAGCCACAGATCAAGAAACGAATCAGGAACGCTGCCCACACCGCATATTCAAACATGTCCCCTAGTTGATTGGGTCTAGTACGGCTACCTCGGGACCGGGTATTGCACTAGATAGGTACATCCAGTCCTCTTCATGGTGGCGCTTTTAATTACATTGTTAGGTTGCAGCATGATATTAGGTCAGGCAGGCTGTTCAAGGCTTGGACTTTCTAATGCTTATTCTGACGTTCACCATGCACGCCAACACCCCCCCGTGTTACCTCCAGCGAGAAGGACCCCCGACTAATATTACCAATTCGATTTTGCCGATGGTAAAGCCATAGAAGATATTTATCAGGTGGCAATTATTTTTAGTTCTTATATAACATATATATTATGGACATCTTAGATTGGGGAATAGTAATAGTATCGCGATACTCCGATATGATGAAACTACGAAATCCCTACCAAACCATGGAGACATCAATTCCTAGTAGGCGTGAAGCCTGCGATGAAGCGGCGAAGTCATGGCTACGGTGCATGAAGTCCGGTGGGGTATAGGTAGCTGGTTGGACCGATTGTATGCATCCCTTAGAGTCGTCGCGAGCCGGCGCACTTCTACTGTTACAAGAAACGGCTACTGTGGCTGTATCCTTTCCGACATGCATGACCCTTGAGACAACCCACATACAACATCCATTACGCAGCCCCGGGTTTCAATAGGTCGGGATCATCCGAAGAAGTAAAACGCAGCCTTGTGGCCCAGCGCCAGGACATATGCGCGGCTCATTCCGAGACAGGATGGGTCTTCCCGCCCCCAGTCAAAAAGAGCCGCCGGGGCCTGAATTGCAATGGCTGGAAACCTATAGGAAGAATCTAGAGGTACAAGGGATAGTACGATCGATCCGGCCACACGATAATCACTATATTCCCCTAAAAGGAAGAGAAAAGTCGGAACCTAAATATATTAAGACATGTACATACTCTGTAACATATCTGCTTTCGCGGCTAACACGTGATAGCGAACACGCTTGTCCCTGGAATTTTCCGTCGACTTTGATTATGAATCAACCGTCTACTTCATCAGCACTATCGCTATTTAAGATAAATGTGATGAATAGATGAGTAATTTGAGTTTACCTCGACTCAGCAAGACCTTCAAGCCCCTTACTATAGCACAGCCTGTTTCAGTATATGTCCCCTTTCTATAGCTTCCTACCAACCTCCTATGCTAATTTTACAGATACCTTTGACTCTCATGGGTAAACGGCGATAACAAGACCGACAAAGAGTTCAATAGACGAACCAACCAAGTTAACAAATGGAGTGTGATGAAAATATAGGAGTGATAAACTTCGACATATACCGCCTATTCCCCGGTTATTATCCTCCACGGGTTCGACGAAAACCTGTCGCCAACTAATTTTATACCTGTGTAGAGCACCCGCATTCATAATCCTGTGCTCCGCTGGAGTTTTAGCTCAGAGGGCCCGGAGAGCTGCGTTTTGAGCTATTCAAAATATTAGCAAAACTCCGAGAAGATTAGAACTGCAATCGCAAGCTCACACTCTTCTCGTAGCAGTGCGCTGGTTTACTCCGCCGCGAGCAAGAGCTAGCTTTTAGGAAAAGACTATATACACAGAATTAACTGTATTGTGGGCTGTCTGATCGATGTGCGAGACAGCTACGCGCTTCGCTCCGAGAGTAGTGCCAACACACTCTCCATCCGTATCGTCTATCGGATGGCACCCGGTACAGATGTTGTAAACTCGTTTGTTGCTTCGTGGCGAGTTAGAAAGCTTGAGACGTGTAAGAACAAATATCTCTTCAGTAGTACTAGTATGGGGGCCGGGGTTGAATCCGTCCTAAGGGTCTGCGATCACCCACGAATAGGTAGCCCAGCAAGGAAAATGCTCGAGGGTTCGGGTTCGCCATGCTCTAAAAGGTAAAGGGAAGAAAAAGTCCACTTACGACCGGAGGTTAGTTGTCCCCGTCGACCTTGTGAAGGTCTAGGCAGTATTATACTATATACACCTTGACTTTCTTCTCCGCCGCGCTATTAATATCTTAGTATATGAAGTAAAGTATAGTAGAGAGTTCAACTCACGACGTTTCGCTGCATAACCGCTAACATTGCTAGCAAGTTGTACGAAAATCAATCAATTTTTCGGACTAACTTGGTGGTCCGCTCTAAGAGACTGCAGTTTCCTAAGCCATCTCTCTTTCATCAGCCGCCTTCACCTATCACGAGGCGACGCCAGTTGTGGTCGTGGGTTTGGCATGTTATTCTGCGGGTAGGAAACAGTGGTAAGCGCGCGGGTTAAACTCTGTCGATCAATTAGGTCGTCCCACCACCATTGGAAACGGTACTCCGGCGCAGGTTTGCGAGCTCAACGCATAATTTAAATTCCCGTCTCCTGGTATCCTCTCAGGCGTCAAATCTCAGACTCGAGGTCATCCAGCAACGATTCGTCCGGTATTCTGGCGGACATGGAGGCTTCAAACAGATGGTGGGGTTCGTGGGAATAGGAATTACGCCTGATAGTTTTGCTGTTTGTATCCCAGCAGAACCACGCGGATCTCCCACACCGTAAGTCGCCTGGTCGACGGCTCCCGCTTCGATACGGAGTGTATGAGGAGACGATAGTGCTCACCTCACGATACCAGAGCTGAACAAAGCCTCACTCCCTCGCAGCTTTCGAACTCATAGAACCCAACTGATTCATAGAGTTTATTAGTTTTAAACACCAAGCATAGACGAAAGACTGAGATCATCGTTGGCGCCAGTGGGCTTTACGCCTCTATTTACCCGTTGGTGCTGCGGGAATCTCCAGCCGCGCCACTGAATTCTGTTTCGTAGTGTCCAGGAGCTCTCTGAGCATTGTTGGCTCCCGGAAAGGGGAATTCTATTTTCATCCGAGTCGACATTAAAATATGGCTAATTGCTCGATGCGAGAGGCTCAGCGACGCCCATGTGCCACTATGCACCACCAGTCATATAGTGGCCAACACAGAGGAAACTGATGATCCTGAGCAAGGGCAAGTGAATTACTACCTAGTAGTAGCTCTGGAATAAATCTCAGAAGCCTGGCCGAAGATGCTATCGTGAGGTGCTCAAATCTAGTGAATCATGCTATCATGGATAAGTGTTGGAGGGTTGGCGGCAGTAAACTTTCTTCGTGGTTAGGTGACCTGTGGTCATGTGACTGCTACAAGTCACGGTCCGCTCGCGGGTCGCTCCTCGCCTGGGCGTGAGCAAATGGCGATAGAAACTAGCCCCCGCACTTCATTACTGTAGTAAGCAAAGTCGATGTACAGAATTTCCACCATCTCTATTAGCAAGTGCAGCTGAGCAGCCGGAAGAGTGTATTTGACCGTCGAAACCTCTATGGCCGCTCTACTGTCGTTTCTTGTCGGGATTTTCCCTCGTCGGACAATACCGTTCCTCTACTATAGAGGCTGCTCATAAATTCTATTACTGAGATAGTGAGGTAATCGGAATCACGCGTTTAGGAGAGACGTTCGTGGTGAAAAAGAGGATGTGGTCTTTGTGGAAGTATATGGGTTCGAACAGGTTTTTTCCACGTCGCGGACCGTTTTCTTCTTCTGTGATGTCAAAATTTCCAAACTTCGACATCACAGGATTTTAGCTATGGCGAAAAGGGTCATTGACGCGCAAGGCTGTTTATTTCGAAGCGCTTCAACCGCCCGACCGGCCGCCTCTACCGACAAGGAAAAGAAGTTCAAATCCAGCCGTTATTGACCGACATAGGCACTAATTTAAGTGGTTATATAAAACGGAGGGCGTATATCGCATGTATGATGGGAGACCAGCGCGGCCCGTTTGCGTAGCGAGGACCGTTACTACCCGAGTGCCAAATAGAAATACATTTCTCTCTCAAGGACGAAGAGGGGACTATTACCATCGAGCATTCCTCTTGCTCCTACAATGATGGCTTGGTAAGGGTGTTTTCGTAATCATCGGATCCAATGTAGGAGAGCTGAAAGCCGGGCCTGATAATGCCCGGTTAAGCTGGAGCTCTGCCGACGCTGCCATCCTTGGGTAGGGGTGCAGCCTAAGAGCTCGGTGAAGGGGCCTCTTTCATGCCTGGTCCCACAAGGTTCGGCTCAACCAAGCTCTAACGACATCTCTTCAGCTCCTAGTCATTATCAGAAACCACCACAATTTGCTCCGCCTCGGGGATGATCGTACCCCCACGCGTTTGTCGTGGGTGAAACAATGGCTATCATGTATTATGCTGATAGGGCGTGCGGTGCCGGGATGATTTAGAAGTTCAGTACAAGACCCTTCCGTAGAATGTATCCCAATTCAAATGGACACTCACGGCCAGTATCCATGTTTCATCGCTTGGATGTTCTCAAGATATCCCGATCGTCTTAAAGCCATCGACTCGTACTCCTGTGGCACTCCCACCCAAAACGCCGGGAGAATGGCATAGAGGTCTGAGCGATGGATATTCTCACTTATATAGTTG
The DNA here is from genome assembly GCA_022495065.1 of Xylaria telfairii. Taxonomy (NCBI): domain Eukaryota; kingdom Fungi; phylum Ascomycota; class Sordariomycetes; order Xylariales; family Xylariaceae; genus Xylaria; species Xylaria telfairii. Next base: position 93,607 of record MU383920.1, read on the forward strand.
ATCGTTTATTTTAAGGGCGCCTTGACCACTCCTTTGTCCTCTGGTGGAGAGATTTATGCGTGCGTTCCCTTTAAAATGCGGGTTCCCTTCATAAGCCGGAAACTTGTGAGGTATCTCATTTCCTTCTCAATTTGTCAAGGTGGAAATGGAGCGCATCATTTGGAACCTGGTGCAACTGTGGAAGGTTTCGGAATGCAGTGTTTTGTCCGCTTGGGATAAGAGCCCGAGGCTGCAGGCCTCACATGACGCTCTCTGAAACCATGCTCGTCTTCACCATGCCCTCGGGTATCACATGAGCACTTAATGACTGCCAGCGCTATATTCTATTTAGCTTGTAGAAGGTGGTACGGCCACCTTCTGCTATAGGCAGATGTCAGCGCGTGCCTCTCAGAAATGTGAATGGATAGCATGTTCAACTTACCCGAAGGTTGGTTTTAAGGATGCTATTCAAGATATTTATCAGCTTGGTGGCATATTAAGATGAAGACCATCCAGAACTGTGTACTAACCAAAGTTCGCCATCTCCAGTAACTGAAAATGCATATTAGTATGTGATATACGAACATGAAGTGATGGTGTGAACATACTGCTCTGGTGCCTGGCCGGGATCTATTTGCGAGCATAGCGACATCGGCGATGTAATGGCAAGATTTTATCGAGCCCTTATGTAAAAGGTTGAATAAATTGAGGGAAAGTAATTGATTGCGAAAATTACTTCGAATTTTGTTCATCTGGTAGCCGGCTTGGCTTGGCGCTATCTCGATAATGAGTTAATAGTAGGTTTGCAATGGGTATCAGGGGGTGGGTTTGCTCACTTTTCTTATTTATTCCACGTACAATTCACTTCGGGATGGTTTGGCATTCCTCCTAAAATCAATATCATCATCCATCGAAAAAATACCGCTTTCAAGAACGTTAGTTAGAACTCATCCGCACCAGTTCTATTCTTTGCGTGATATTGTGATAGAGGATGGTGTGGTCAGACGGTTTTGAAAACATCGTGAACAGCGGTTGGACGCCGGATAAGTCAAGTGCGAAGGTGTGAAACTGGCGCAAAAACTGATAAGCTAAGGTTTAGTGATGATATAGCGATGATGAGTAAGTCGTTCTATGTAGATGAGAGGGGAGATGAAGAGGAAGATACAGGAATCAGAAGGGCGAGATGTGCGGGTTTATATAGACGAATTGGTTGCGGGCTCACCTGTTTGCACTGAAAGCATAATGTGTAAACAAACTAAAATAAACAATGTTGGTGGGAAGGGGTAGGCAGTTCTAAGTTCCAAGGATCGTGGAATGGGAGACTGAGGCCGCCAAAACTATAATTCAAAGGAAAGAAAAGCATGGTCTTAAGGTTGACGATTGGTTGTGCCTAGTCTACTGGACTGCAACCATATTTAGCTTTTTTGACTCCTCTATTGCTACTTCTGAGATGGTACACAGCAGATGGTGGAAGGTCTGGGTGATGCTTAGGTTTAAATGGCTCGTGGTATAGGAAAGACGTACACGGTTGGAACAATGCTAAGACACAGGAAGAGCGGTAGAGAATTGGCGATAGCTATTGATTTTGTACTTAGTCTATGGGGTTGTCTTATGGAGGATCCCCACGTTTAGCCTTGTCAACGAACTAGGTACCTTTAGATGCTCCGAGGAGGGCTCAAAATCAATGCAGACATTTTGCTAGCGTTGCGATAATTACACGACGACTTTACAGCCAATCCTCCTTCCACATGTCATAAACATGAGAACTTGCCACTCATTCTCAAATCGATTTATTTGGCGGACGTATTCAGGATACCATTCAGTATTATCCGCATACCTAGCGAAGTATAGTTTCAGTGTTTCAGGGGAAACTGACAGATGACCGTAAGCATTGCCATCACGTGCTCTCATTTGTATGCCCTCGGGGCTATCAGGAAATCTTGGTGGTTCATCTTCTTCTGTCCTACCATCATGGGTAGTCATAATGAAGTAGAAACAACGAAGTGAGGGCAACTTCGCAATTATGTTGTGAAGTATATCATCTGGGTGTGGGTCGGAAGTCCCAAATCCTAGGATGTCTCCGACGCTTTCGCACCATAGCGGGCAGCCGAAATACTGGATGTTCGACTCAACCAGTGGATCAATGCGCATTCCATCTAATAGGATGAATAGATCACGATCCCACGCAGGGAAGCACAGTACTTTAACGATCTGTCCACGTGTGCCCCTTGGAAGGCACCTGAGGTCGCGGACGATTTGCCGCCCCCGCAAAACAGCTTGTCGCGCTTCTCGGTTGACTTGTCGAAGACTCCAGAACTCTCTCATGCGATCGCGATTGTTATCGTAGTAATACCACTGCTCGTGCAAACCGATGCGGTAGATAACAGGCCCCTGTGGTAAGGCATAAAACTCCAGAATGTCTAGTCGAAGCTCCAAAGGGAGTCGAGAAAAGGGAAAGCTCTGCGGGTATAGTGATGTAGCACTTGATGATGCGGAATCCGATGGTGGGCCGAACAGTCGTCTTCTACATCTGAGATACCGTGCTTCATGTTCGCGAACGTTGTAGATCGATACGCTGCCTGGGGGGAGAACACGCCATGACCGCTCCACGCGTGGGCGATCATAACAATAGACACGCATTGATGGCTTGTATATCACACGTCTCCGTAGTACGATGTTGGCAGCGTCGGCTCCAGGTGTAGCGTGGTGTTCGGTTCTTGTCGCAAGTTGTGGCTCGCAGCTGGTTGATATCTTTGCTTGGTGTGGATGTCCTCTTAATTATGTATGTGGTGAAGTTAGGAAGCTTGAACAGGTAATTGGGTTGGCTTTTATAAACTTCTAGCATCTCACACATGCGCAGTTGCCCCAGGATGGGGGAATCGCCGTGGCAATTGTTACTAGCCAAAAGTTATCACGGGAACTCTGACAAGGGATGAAACATTCCTCAGGATACCGACCTGAATAAAGCAGTTTAGGCTACAGGGTCAACTTCTACGCCTATTGTTTGCGATCGCTCTAGTTCCTCGATTCGCTGCATGATGTCATCCTCCCATTCGCGATACTCGCGTCGTTTTTGGTCTGTCATGTCCCATCTACTCTGAAACATTGTGTCAGCCCTGTGAACATGCAGTTTCTCACTGATTCTACTGTCTTCGTCCTCCATGCCAGCATCGTCTTTAGAACCTTTTGCATCGAGCTCTGATCTCTTGACCATGTCCTCGAAACCGTCAAACCACTCATCCTTCTGCCAACCCCTCTTGATGATCTCAGCCATGGCCTTGTCCACGTCTTTCGATGTAACATCAGACCAGCCGAGCCATAACTCGTCTTCATCCATCCCCGGGACGGCGATCTTCTCCTGCGTCTGTTCTAGAACGTTGAGGATGGATTTCCGTATTTTGGAATATTGCTTGTCATCCAAATCTCTGCCGTGCACTAAGACATATAGCTGCCCCGCGACAAGACAGTATACGGCGGCTAATAAGGGGGTCAGGTGATCATTGACCCATTGGTCCTTTGTCCGTCTGCCGTGGGGGGCGACAATAGTTTGCATCCCTGCTAGGACAGTCCGTCCGACAAGCTCTTGATCCAACTCGTTGCATAACAGCTGGATAGCCGGTCGTATCCACGCCGGCAGGGTGCTGTTAAGGCCACCAGCCTTCTTTTTGGCAGGGAGCGGGGGCGGCTTTGACGCAGACTTGGCGGGTGTGCCATCTCCCCTCGTGGCAGCGGGAGAGCGGAACTTTGCCAAGGAAGACTCTTTGCTGGGTATTGCCCGCGATGGTATCCGTTGAGCGCTACCGAAGAGACCGGTCTCTTTTGCCTTGGAGGCCGGGGTTCGTATGCGGCCGGGCCGAGTGAGGGATGTTGAAGGGAGGACATTGTCGAGGTGGGCGTACAATCGCTTATACAGTCTCGGCGGGATGGGCGGGCGCACCTGTATGGGCGGTAGGTCGAGGGAGATCTTGAGGCGTTCACAGGCGATGTGGGCGCATGCGTAGGAACGGGCGACCTCTTCGTCGACCTTGAGGGCGCCGGCGCTGTGGCGCGACTGGGCCAGAAGGGACGATGCAAGCTCGAGCAGGGGTTGGGGCAACGAGGTCGAGTAGCTGGGCAGTAGAGAATATAAGGTTGGCTCTAACGTGCGACTCATCTTGACAGGTCCTGACGGATGTCAGATGTGTCAAGGTTGCGCCAATCTTATTGTGAGTGTTGTTGTTGTTATTGTTGTTGTTATTGTTGTTGTTATTGTTGTTGTTATTGTTGTTGTTATTGTTGTTGTTATTGTTGTTGTTATTGTTGTTGTTATTCTTGACTGAGGAAAGTCGGATCAAGACGAAGCGTGCGGCGTGTCAAAGGATAATTCGAAGGACGGCGCTCCCTTCCCTTATTGTCGGTTCATCATAATCAGTATTGGGGGAGAGATGGATAGATGGGCAAGTGAGGAGCCATAAACGGTGATAGCTTCATGCAGTAATAAAGCTGGTCGAGCTGACTTGCATTGACGTCTGCCCGCAAACCGCGTCCCATTAGCGCTTTGTTAGTGGCCCGTACCTGCAGCGGGTCCTGGGCGGGTAAACGAGCAGTGGGGGGCGAGCGGCTGAACCTCCCCTGTTCGCTTCGCTGCTGGTTCCCCACTGCCGATCCGATCCCCCATACCTGCTGTATCTACTGCCATACTGTGTCTTATCTTACCTAACCTGGGAACGTCATCCATCACTATAACCTTAACCTTAAACAACTCTTGCATCCATTGGGTTGGGACTCTAAGTTGCTTCCTATTCCGATTATACTCTTATTATACTTTTACCACCTGCGTCTGAACTAGGATCCTATCATCTACTCACGTATCATAATGCGTACCGCCGTCGTAGTGGCCGCCAGCCTGCTCACCGGGGTGCTTGGCCATGGCTCGCACGATCAGAAGCCCATGGTGCCTGACAATGCGAATTGGATGACGAAACATATGGCTGGTACGTTGTGATGCATTCCCTCCCGATGTCCCTCTGGGCAACTCAGCCTGTCTCTTTGTACATAAGTACCGTATAAACCCGCAATCCAGCACACACCAGGTGACCCCTGCTGTCGCATGGAATGAATATACACATGGAAATAACTAATTAACCCGACACAACACAACACAGAGGAACACCACATCACCCACTTCGACCCGACTTCCTTCTTCACCCTCCACGATTTCAACAGCAACGGCCGGTGGGAGGTCGACGAGATACTGCGCACCTACGGGCTGATGGACGAGTCGAACAAAGACATTCCTTTATCCAAGCGAGACGAGTACCAACGGCAGCTCATGAACCTTCTGGACCGCAACGGCGACGGCTACGTGACACGCGACGAGCTCGCCGACCTGATCGCCAGCGGTGGCACCTTGCCCGACATAGGCACGGGGCCGGGACACCACGGCGACGACGAGTACGAGTACGAGATCCACCACTGGGAGAAGTACCACGACGACAACACCCGCCTCGAGGACCTCACCCATCCCGAGGACATCGAGCACTTCCGCAAGCACGACGAGATGGAGGCCGCCGAGGAGCGCCTCGCCGCCCTCGATCGCATGGCCATCGTGCAGGATAACATACCCGCCAAGTTCAGGAGGGCTGGCTGAGGCGTTTGGTCGGGCCAGCCCTATTGTGATGATACTCTTTTTTTGACAGAATTTACTTACTCACTCGCGTATTGTACATTGAGCGCGTGGTTGGCATGGCGTCTACTTGGATTAATTGGCTTGTATGTGTATATGTATGGTCTGGAGAGCACCTGCAAATGGCATATTGCTGCGGATGATTGCGTCGCAAAGGGGCTTGGAAATGAAGTGATTATGATATAAGGGAACGAAACGAAATTAAATCATCAAGTGCGCATGTTGGTGATGAATCGCACTCGCGTTTATTACTACCCATACAATTCATTACTCATCAAGTCATTCATAACGATCAATGCGTAATCCATTATCCCTATCTTCAGATCAAAACCCGAAACCCTCATCGAGGTGGTCTAAGTAATCTCACCCCTCTCGTCTATCTCCCTCTTGACACACAAATCAAACACGCAATGCCAAACGCCCGGCGCAAACGTCTTGACAAGCTCAACATGTTCGACACAGACACTAGTCCTCACCCCATCTCTACCACCACTCTCACCCTCGTCCAACGCCCGCGCCCGCACAGCAAACCACTCCCGAACCTCCTCCTTCATCGCATCAACATCATCGACACCAACATTCTCATGGACATGGAACCAAACCAGCCGCGTTTCACGCGCGACATCCCACGCAGTATCCCACGACCCTCTACTCGTAGGTAGCAGGCCCAAGTTAACATGCATGACGCGACTCATGAGACCTTTCTCTTCTCCACCATCCCGCTCCCGCAAAAGCTGACCCAGCCTCCTCAACCTCGCTGCTGCGCGCGCATTATCCTCGAGGAACACGACGATGGTTTCGTCGCCGGCGAGAACGGCTTGTAACACATCATCTTCTTCCTGGCTGGGTGCCGGCACAACAACCCTCACGCTCCACCCATTCGCAACAGCCCCGCGCCGCAACCCCTCCACGCTCCACGCGTTCAGCTCCCAGCAGAACACCCTGCCGAAACCAGCCGCCGCATAGCTGAATGCGAAGTACCCAATACCTGCGTATAGGTCTACGGCTATGGCGGATGCGCGCTGGGGAGCGGGAATGTGGCGGTGCGATAGATGCTCACTCTCATTCCCATCCCCATCTTGGTTTTGGTGTTCGTTTCGATTGAGATTGACTTGTTCATGGAAGCGCAGCACCCGCGCCTTCTCCTTCACATTCCCCCGGCTGAACATGGTCCAGCGCGGCGCCCACATCTGCGTGATGCCGTTCTGCTTCGTCGAGACCCAGAACGCGCGCGCGAAGTCGTCTGCCGTCGGCTCTTTCCCCTCCTCCCCGCCTGCTCCGAAATCCCCGTAGAGCATCCGCAGGCCGCTCGGGCTGCGCAGGATATTCTCGCTCTCCCCTCCCGCGGCCGGCTCCGTGGCGCTGTGCAGCGGGATCCCCTCGTTGACGCCCAGGTGCGTGACTTTCGTCCCGCCTGCCCGTGAAATCTCAGCCAGGATTAGGTTCCATAGCAGTGTGGGGCCCTCATCTTGCCCCTTGGTTCTCTCTTCCGCAAGTTCTAAGCTGGGAGGACATTTGTCCGCAGTCGAGGTTAATACTTCAAGCCAGGTGGCTGATGTGAACGACCCCGCGGGAAGCAGCGCCAGCCGCCCGTACGCCGTCCATCGCTTCGGCGCCTGCGCGATGAGGTCCTCGACGGCTTCCTGGTTCTTTAATTGAGCTGCGTGGTCCACATACCAGGAACCGATGGCGTTTGCGATCGGGTTTCGCTTTTTTCGAGGCGATTTCTTCCTTGCCTTATGACTTTCGGGTGTTTCGCGTTCTTCTTGGGACATGGTGAGTTGGGTTGAGTTGAGCTGGCTGATTAAAATGTTCACATGATGAAGTGGGGCGCTAGCCGAAAAGGGGTCCTAGCCCCCTTTTTGGGCGTCCTTACCCTACGAAGTACATCTAGCTAAAGGCAAAATGGCAAAAGGTAAAACGGAAAAGAAACAGAAAAGAAGAAAGAAAGAAAATAAGAAGTGCTAACCATAAAGGGAATGAGACCCTCTAGACCTAATAATACTGAATAAAAATATTAAATAACACTATAATATCTCTAAGCCACATCATCATCAAAAACACAACCACTAACCCTTATTATTGAAATACTTTATATAGTAGGTGCTTAACGCATCAGCCAGGCAAGGAACAGCGGCTGCCTTACTAGCTATACCCGGACCACTTGGTTTAGGTTTGGGTAACTTGCTTCTTAGTATCATGCACGGTGGACGACAAACGACAAGTAGAGTCGACCGATAAGTAAATTAACCGATGAGCAGCAAACTTGTTAAATTTTAAAGACTGTTCCTTAAAAGCTACAAATGGCTAGATAGCTGCCGTGGTCGCCCACATGCGACTCAGTGCACTCATGCCGATAGCTAGAAATAAAAGAACGTGTGACTAAACCATCACATAAAAAACCCGTCATCTATTGTTTTTCTGCACATGCAGAGCTTTCAATAGTCGTCTCTGGCGTACAGCCATCATATGTCAACCTCTCGTCCTCCTTCCCTCCCCATTTGGTTGCACAGGCAGTCCTGTTGGAGTGCGGATCGTAGAAAAAGGTCTGGCTCGAGTCCCACATATCATCCCCAAACAAGGTTTTCTCAGCCAAGATAAGCTCCTGGCCAGAGGGTATGCCGGTGTCTTTGAGGTCGGCCGTAACAATGGTGTCTCGAAAGTGTCTGCTGAAGTCCCATATACAGTCGGAGTTGAAACGAAAATTCTATTATCTGGCATCGCTTACCGTCTAGTGCCTCGTATGCCACTCGATCCTCGCCACACCAGGCAATGCTGTTATTGTTCGAAGCATGTCGGAGCTGTGGCCAGATGATAATGCCAACGCCAGCATTTCGACAGCGATAGTATCTAATCCCGATAGGGGCCATTTTGATTAAGGATCAAATCTTGACGAGCGCGATGTGCAGAATGTAGATTGTTCTAAGTCTTCAAGAACGAATAGGAATGACAGCAACAACTTGGCGAGAGTGTCGCCTTTAAATATTTCAACGGTCCTGCTCTAGTAGTATTGAGGTTCCCAACGACAAGCACACCTCGTGTAATAATACACGCACTTTCGATTCTGATCCAATTTAGCTGCCCTCTTAGTATCACGAGTGTCTGTGACTAGGACTTTGCATATCGTATATATATATATAGTGATTTGATTGTGTGAGACTCTGTGCGAGGCTTCAGCTCCTAGAGCACCTGTGTATGACCTCATCATCCGAGATAGGTGTACGAAAGCGAGGAGCGAGGTCAACGGCGAAAGGGGAGACTATTTAGAACCATAAAAATTGCAGGCGACCGCCTGGCGTCAAGATCTTATGCCCTTGTTACACCCAGATCATCACGTGGATGCTGCCGAGATACAACAAAACGCACGCAACTCACAGGGTTACCCATCGTACCTAAAAGACTCATTGGTGTCAAATAGGGTGGAGACACACACATAACTATGTAGCAGATGAGTGGTAGTATTTAGGATAATCAAGAGGAAGAAAGAGGCCCGGCGGCACGGGGACCTATCGGTACTTATATTCAAGAAATAGGAGTGTACTTTACTCACTTGTGTCAACAACTGATAGCCAAGTTCGCTAATAATCCGTAGCTTTCAGTCATATATATCACTGGCGAGCTCACGCTCAAGCCCAAAATGCTTCCAGTTTGTAATTATAATAGCATTCTCCCAGGCAAATGCGAAATGATATGCATCATGGTGGAGGTCTGCGTTTGTAAACATAGCACAATACTGTGATCAATTAACATCAATTAACAATTCATTCTGAACCGGTACAACATATCATATTCAGCTTAGTCAGACCTTGGGGACATGAACATCCAATTGTCATTGGAGTTATCCATTCGTGTCACACAGCTAGCTGCCAAGTGCCGACACTTGCCAATCCCCGGCAAGACATACAGTTTGAAGCCAGAGGCTATTGGTCACCAAAGATCCTTGCAAAGGAGTAATCGGAGTCGAAGAGGGGCAAGTCCGCTAGGTACCGGACCCCTACAGTAGGGCTGCGAAGGATGGATTATGAAGACCAGGACCCTTAAAACCCAAAGAAAATTATTAGCCGAATATGAACCAAGCCCTTGATTACAGGCCCTTGTCACAATTTCGCAACCTCGCATCAGCAACGCTTTAGCATCCTCAGATCATAAAACCATCCCATTTGAAAGTATTTATAGCGAATTTACCTTCCTGGTTTAAAAAGATATTGCTAATATAGTATATTCATACTGGCATCTGAATGCAGTGCCTGAATAATAGTGCCACAAGCAAGGAAATAGAACATATCTTCAATATTATTATGTATCGAACATTCATTTTATTGCCTTTTTCTCTCTTATATATAGTTCAATGAAGAGAGAGTTAATGAAGTCCATCTCGATAATTAGGTCAGTGGCTTCTTGTTGCAAAAATGAAACTCGTCGTAGGTCATGATCTCCCGTACACGGAAGTCCCTTTGCCTCTATGCCTTGTGACACGAACCAAAAAAGGACAGGGCAAAAGTAGCCCAACATAAGACAGTACCTTGTTTGTCAAGATGATGTCGGCTGAAGCCAACTATTTCCTGTCGTATATTTGCGTTTGTGGCGGTTAGGATGTGATATGAGTGGTGGTGGCGGTTTCACGACTTTGTTATCAGCCCCCAGGTCCCGGTCCAACAGTAATACCAGGTCCCCATACGCCGGTTGTTACAGGGGCTTGTGATCAAGGGCTGGGAAAGATATTCAAGCTTTCATAATGATCTTCGATGCAGCCAAGGGGACCATATACTGTAGATCTCTAACCATCTCCACAAGGCAGACGAACTCCAGTCTTTATGCCTCAAAAGCCTCACCCAAATCGCCGACTGCGCCTATTCTTAGCAATGGACTGCCTTAAAGGTTCGGGTGGAATTAGGTTAGATCGGGATTTAACCCGAACTGATCTGATCGGTAACCTGCCGCGCATGTGGCTATTTACTGTAGTATCGACGATATCGGGTGTCCCAAAGCCCCGGGTACACGAGCGCGTTTCACCGGTAGGCACCTGACTTGGAATATTTTAAGACAAGCCACCACTAAGATAGTATGTACCCACAAGCTCGAGATCGGTTATGCCTTCGGAGCGCTAAGAAAAGCCTCTCAAACTGGAGGTTCTAGCATCCGTAAATCTTAATCTTATGCCACGCTCGCCCCACTTAACGGCATAGCTGGTGGCCAAGCCAAATCACGTGAAAAATGGCATATATCAGATTTTAGTATAACGCCGTATATTAGCTACATGTCATGTATTGCTTGGCAATCTCCATCACGAGTTCTTGGCTGATAAGCGTCAAGTCAGCCGCAAGACGATTTTCGTCCTAGCGAGCACCCCCCATGAGCATGTCAAATACCGTATTCCCTTAAATGACGTCAGACGATGAGCGTAGCCGAGGAGTTTGCATGTCTTGCCAAGAAAGTGGTGTGATCGTGCGCTAACGACTTTTCTCGGAAAAGGCGGTAGCGAGATTCGCGCATTAACCGACTGTGCTACTATAGGGAACCACGACTCACCATCGCTATTGGCTGGTTAGTTGGTTAATTGGTGAGTTGGCATACCTAGCTTTCAGATCTCCCTAGGGCTACACTGCTTATACGGCGTATACGACGTTGGGAGACTATATATGATACTGTATAACCTATGAAGACCTATAGACCAGACCGGTTTCAAGGGCCACCCGTTAAGCGCTTCTGTGGTACATTTGCCCGATATATCCTACTGTAAATCACCATGCAAGTATGCGTGAAAGTTAAGTCGTATCTGTTAGCACCCGCTCTCTAGGCTCGTGCTTGGTGCTGTGCTTATATTAGTCGACCCTGTGTAAGGGCGAATAGATGAATTCAGCATCTAGTCACAGCATTGATCGATTCAAGTCGATAACCGAAAGACGCTGTTTCAAGTAGTTTCTCGTCCGTTAAGTAAATAGCGCGATTCTGTATAACGCTTTTGCTCGGCCCTACGTGAAGGGGTCCAGCCAGTCGAGTCAATCAACTATTGTATTTAGGCATTTCCCAAGTCAACGGGCCGTTCAATGCAGGGTTTAGATTCGCAAATTATTGCTGCGCTATCGCCCCATGCGGTCTGGACCTGACGATCTTATTATCAGTGTAGCACTTGTTTTCCTAGCCCAGTAGTAGCCTACTCGAATACCTCCAGTATCGTCCAATCTCCCCGCGCCAATAGAAGACCCCTATCACCTCACGTCAGACTGTCTCATCCCCACTTCTAAGATAGCGAGCCTGACATGTTTTCATTACGGAGTACATGCGGAGGTAGTGTAACTTCTCCCCAAACAGATCCTTCGCGATTAATACTAGCCAGGAATCGTTAGGTTAGGTATGTTTAATGGAGAGCTGAAATCTACCTCTGAGGACTATACTATCCAGCCATACCTTTGTTTTAACCCTTTGGGAGCCACATGTGGCAGCAAAAACTTTTTCTCTTTGTTCGTATTGGGTTCCTCTCCTCCATGGCCCGTCAGTCTTTCGTTAATTGTCCGATCTTTTTTATTTCACTCGACAGACCCTCACAATGAACAATATAAGAAGATGGGTGAAGAGTTTCACTGGCAGCCAGGATCATCTGTATGAAGAGGCCTTGCCACTTACAGCAGCCGACCAATCTGCAAGTGATGGCTGGGTGTCCCATTCCCGTGGAAGCCCGACAGGACGATGGCTTCTTTTTCTTCTTCCATTCTGCATCGCCCGACCGCTGGGACTTACTGAGCGAAGCCTACCGAAAACAACATCAACAACCTATCTAAACGGGATAAGAGGACTGGCCTGTTGGATAGTGTTTAACGAGCATATGACCATGGATAAATACCAAGACTTCATATTCAAGCCATACGGGGCAGTAAGAGACGGCAAAAAGTTGGAACACTTCATTCAGCTACCGTTGGTACGTGCCTTAATAGCCGGGAAAGGCATGGTATGCGTATTTTTTGTACTATCGGGCTTTGTGCTGTCCTACTCGTCCCTACGCAAAGTAAACGACCCCGGCAGGCCAAACAAGCAGGAGAAAACGGGCAACCGTGACGATCTGCTAACGAGCGTTTCATCAATGACATTGCGTCGTGCCATTCGTTTATTTGGACCTATGTTGGCGCTCGCTTTTATAACAGCACTGGTCACCTACTACGTGCCCTGGGGTCAGATCGATCGCAAAGCTCCTAATATTTTCGCTCATATTTACACGTTCTGGCTCTCGGCCGTTACTGTTATGGATCCATACCACGTATGTAACCACCTTCGCAATTCTCTCCCCGTTCTATTATGAAAGTTCTCTATGTGTCCCGAAGGCACGCGGGAGCACCAGATGCCAACAGATGGAGAATTTACTAACTCCTGTCTCCACAGTGGCCAAGGCTTAAGCCTCTGCCGCGGCATTACGGGCAGGCTTGGACTCTAGGTGTAGAGTATCGGCTGTCATTGGTTATGTTCTTGATGATAGCCACGACCGCAACGCTGTCTACCGTCGGCCGGAAGATCGTCATCATGTTTGTCGCAGCCTGGTCCGTCTATTGCAATCGCCGCTGGGATGTCGCATGCGCTATGGCTGGCATGCTGCTAGCCGAGTTACGATTTGCACCTTTGTCCGACGACATCTCCCGCTTCTTCAATCGACCTTTACGGTTAAGCAAGTGGTTGACAATCATACCGGCCGTATTCTGCGTATTCTTCGGCACCCTATTATGCAGCTGGCCCGAATCTATGCCAGATGGTGCACAACCTTACCGTTCTCTTTGGGAATTGACGCCGGAAACCTGGCGCCCAGATGCAGGTCACGGCTCGCCAGAGCCGGTCGGGGGCTGGGTATGGTGGTGGGGAACTATCGGCGCTTTTTCCCTGCTCTGGGGGCTTGAGCAGCTACCGCTGTTGCAAAAGGCTCTATCCATCAGTTTTCTTAAGTACCTTGGCGAGATCAGCTACGCGTATTACCTACTGCAGGGTTTAGGGCACACCCATGTCGGCAACCCTCTTTACGAGGTCTTGCAAGATAAATATGGCTGGTCCAAAAACTCGGCGTTTGCTGCCGGGTATATTGTTGGCAATATTTTTAACATAATAGCATCAGACTACTTCTGGCGCGTTATCGACGAGTCATGCGTCCGCTTGGCACGTTTTGTTGTTGTGGAATGGCTGGGTGTAGGGAAGCAGCCCGGTAGTCGGTCGAGGAATGGTCCTGATTCGGCTGGTAGCTATATGCTGGTGCCGACAGCAGCGCCAACGGCTAACGACGATCATTCTGCATCAAACAGCACTGCCTTAGGAGAGGATGATATCGCTCTCAAGGAGGGTTTTGATGACGGGAATAACAGTGAGGAGGTTAGGCGCAGAAAATAACGACTACGAGGTTACGTGTAGGAAAGATTCGTAATATAAATCATCGTCTAACATTTTATCCCCAAGTATTGTTCATTCCTAAGTCTTTCTTGTCAATATACGCACTTATCTAGTGACCTGTCGCAAAGTCATATATGCACCCGACCAGCTCGGTAAGAAAGCAATCGCATCATCACTTAGCTATTTCTCTTCGAAGTACAAATGAAGGTGAAATGCAGGATCTGATAGACGTTGACTCTGCCTCCCGTTCTGGTTGCCGCTTATCGGATCGCGTCCATCTAGTAACACATCCGTAGACCTAATTATCCTAGGGCTAGGGACAGGGGAATGCGAGGCCACCGGCTCGTACCATCTATTCCAACGATTTCCTAAGAAGCCTACACTATAAACAACTCGATAAATCATCCTATAGTACGGGGTTAGCCTCTGACTAGTATACTATTGACCTACGGGCCAGTACGCTATTGACCCAGGGATTAGTACATAGTTTAGACCGGTCTGGTATTAATAGTCATACTAGTCCGAATCGTATACTAATATAGAATCAGTAGCTATACTAATGCAGTAGGCTCATTCCATACAAGCCTGTAATTAAGCTAATTGCGTACTTAGGTAAGCTACTTGTCGATTTCCTGCAGTAAGAAGTCGTCGCGACATATAGTACAAACAGTTACTAAAGTAAACAACCAACTACAGATATCGCATCAACCATTCAAAACCGGATAGCCTAGTTGGCTTAGTTACTCGGACCCTTGCAACCATCGTGCGCGGAGAGAGCGTCAGAGGGTTCAGGAGCTATTGTGGGTTCCTAGCGCGGCGCCAGCGGCACGACTACAGAATCAGCTGGTGGGCCTAGCTAGGGTGTTCCGCGAAGGGGTGAATGAATAGGGGGTGGCCTAAATGCCTAAGGCACGGCATTGTTCGGAGCAGGAGGAGCAGCATGACCAGGCCGTTTGACGGTTCCGTTTCCCTCAATACGGTGCCCCGGTGGAGTCAGCGTGCCGATGGGAAAACGGAGCCCCGACGGCCGCGCGTGGAGGTGGGGTGGCAGAACCTGCGGACCCGCCGCACCACTGCGACCCACCAAGATGAGTGAGCACAGGCTCCCTTACCGTACCAAGTTCTTAATATTACTTCATCGTTCTCATTCACATCTTTTGTTATCGGAATAAATAATGCATTTATTGCCCCGTAGCTTTGGCATCAGTCGCCCGATCAGAGAAGTATTGACCAGTAGTCTGACCTCGGGTAACAAGATGACCAATGCCATGTAAGTATTTAGGTACTCTGTAGAGGGGGGTTCCATCCTTATGAGATCGTCGAATATTTTGCAAGGAGAAATGGTCATTACTAAGTTAGGTAGGTACCTAAGGTAGGCTGGAAGGCATCCAAACGTAGTAATAGTACAAGTGGACATCAGGCGCCGATCAGCTTTAACCCCTTACCATCACTTAGATGTCCGATGCGACGTTGTTGGGACAACTTCTGGTGCTTTGTGAGTTATCATAAAGCTTTAGGGAAATATTAGCTTCTTAATTGGAAAGGGGGCCAGAGATGGTGTGCACACTGAATATTTCAATGTAACCTCAAATACCCTCCGAGATGTACATGCGTAGTGACTACTCCCTAAGGGTATAAACAGAGGCCTGTAAAGCCCTATGTCGCGGTTGTTCAGGTCGATGACGGAGAAATATTCCAAGTGTTTTTGGTCTTTGCTCTAATCATCACGAGGGGCAATAAGTCAAGAGTGTCGCTTTCAACGAAGTGGATTTGACAGGCTTAAGGTGCTCTTCGAGACTCACCTATGTAATTACCTATCTGACGGACTTCACTAATAGTTGGCTGGGCTTGCATGCCGGGTCATCTTCTTGCCTGTCGCTCCCAACTTCCCAGTCAGGGCTCTCATTTCTTTCCTCGTAGTTGCCTTACATGCTATACTCTGTAGTGTCGACAACCAAACTGCAAGATAGGGGCTAGCTCGATTCAGGATTCGTTGGAACTCCGCCCCCAAACAAAACGCGCCTCCACACCATCAACAAGTTGCTTAGTCTCCGTTCTGGAGAATCGCCCTCCTAAGAAATAACAGCCCACCGTCAGAATTACTAGTCCCCCGGATCATATATGGCTCAATTCGGTATACCGGAACAGGATAATTAGCGGCTCAAAATACGGCATACCGGGAGCTAAGGCACCTCAGATTCTTAGTACTGTCTCCGGTAGTTTTCTATGCCTTTACGAACGACTATAGAGTACATCTTCGGATCTATTATTAGCAAACTTTTACAGCGAGCTAAAAACTTATTAATGAAAGTATATATTGTTACCAGAAAATACTTTCTGGCCTCTATCAAAGGTCGGTACTCTTTTGACCCCGTTTCCCCTCCTTTCAGGACTTGCGTGCCTATCGCGCTTATTTTAGGTCCCGCTACCGTCCCGTTTGTGTCTTGTGTTGTATCGACGAGTGCGAAGCATATACCCTATCCCCAGAGGTAAGATTGCCAACTGTTATGACCTATGACATCATAGGTTAGACCCACTAAACCTTGTACCTTAGTCAAAACAGATCGCGTGGAGCCCACGAGGTAGATTCGATCTCCTCTCCATGTTGCAACCAGGTTCCATAAGATCATCAGAAAAAGGATAGATTCGTGGAAATAACACACGTTTTCTATCAAAGGAATCTCAATACGAGTCGTACTGGCCCTTATACCAACTGTACCAAAACCGAACCCCCCTACCCTTCTAATACATGGCCTATTATTTAGAAAAAGGTGACAACATAAGCCTTCACGGCTTTATGTCATCATCAGCATGTTGAATCGTATACCAGCCTTTTGATTTCCACATTCTCTCAATTCATATGCTTTAGAGGTGAGGCTATTGGAGACTGTGACTTCATCCAGATCTTCGAGAATAATACCGGGGAGCGAATTACACTTTCGTCTTAGTCTTCACCTCTGTAGTCCTCATCATGTCCGCTGGGATGCGCTCCTATCTGCCGCGGTCATAAAGGTAGCCGTAATACTTGAATTTCTTCGTACGCGCGAGTCTAGGCTTCTATTGTGCAAGGTGGCGGTAGCTCTGAAATGTTTAAAGACGGAGGGTGCCGGACTCTTATCAGCTGAACAATATCGAGAAGAACAGGAAGATGGGGAAGAAGAAGAAGGAGGAGTTGGAATATACAGAAGCCAGGGCCATCAATGGTAGGAGGTTGGGCTATAATTAGCTTAGTCTGGCTAGAAGCCGTTAATTCCAAATTGACGATGAGGGAACTTGGTAAACCGTGAATATATATATTTTATGAGATGTCATGCAAGTAGAAAAGACGCCGTCAATACTGCGCCAGTATTAACGGTATATATGTAGTCCACATCTCTGCCACATGAGATATGCGGGATTCATTCAAAGCAGAATGCACCGTCGATATAGGAATGGAGACATCGGCGATGCATGTAATTGTCACACGGCCAACGCCAGGTGCCTACGCCTGCCAGCCTTCCGACCAGGCATACAGCCTCCCGGCGAGACATACTGTAACAGTACAGCCTCGAGGAACTGGAATCATTGGTCGGCAATTATCATGGGACCCGCAGAGAATCGTATTACGGTCTTAAGGGAGGCAGCCAAGGGAGGGTTGACCAGGAGGCAAGGGAGGGTTGGCCAGAGGCCAAGAACACGGGCCCCAAGGCTGTCTATAAATAAAGGGCAAAGGGCGAGGTCACGTCGGGAGATGAATTATCAGCTGAATATGAACACTGTTCCAAGCCCTTACACACGCTCTTGTCACAGTTACTCTCTTCAATATTCGCTCTCGGATCTGGCTTCAACGACACCCGAGTCTTGGGAGCCTACTATAGGGCAACAGTAATGCTCCTGCATTACCTTAAATCAACAATGAATTGTTTCTCGCCCTTTCCTCGGCGGCTCCGTCGTCTTTGTACGACTTCCTCTCATCGGAATACACCTACGCCCCCGCACGCGCATTCAGAGGACCAGATCTCAACAGAATCTTCATCATCACACATCCCTATACCCTCTCGAGCTAGACAGGGAGCCGACCTAGTTACGGCAGATGAAAACACATTCCATCTATTCAGCTGCCTGCATCCCGAGCTACGTTTGATGGTTTGGGAGGAATTTATCCGCATTCCTCGTATCATCTATGTTAACATGAATAACTATGATCCCGCTGAAGTAGACAGCAGATTCACAATCAAAGTCGACGGAGAATTACGGGAACAAGCTTGTCCGCTGTTACGTGTTAGCCGCGAAAGCAGATATATTGCAATGAAGGGGCTCTTTTGTTTTAGTCTCCAATTGCGTGCCTGGTCTCCGGATGCCTGGCTCGAGGCCTTTAATCGCATGTTCGTTATCAGGAGCTGTGACTTCCTGTTCTTCGATGGTGAGCCGAGCGAGTTTTGGTTAATAAGCGGCCGAGGCCAGACCGACAAGATCGCAAATATCATCATAGCTGAAGGAATTGACTGCGTTACTGAACCAGGAATTGTTTCTATGCATGTTTCAAACGTGTGTCGCCTTCAGTACACACTCCGTATCAAGCGGCTAGAGAAGGTGTACTCTGTGGTGTATGATCCCGCAATTGTATCACGGCAGCAGCTGCAGCCGTTTGGGTTAGATGATCTTCGTGAATTTGACCCGAGACAGTTTCCGACACACCAGAATCAATTCCGTCGCTGGGGGAAGGGACCGGGGGAGGATAGCCGGCGCCTTGGATCCCACCTTGTTGCGCTGCTCACTGTATGGAGGGTTGTAAGTCTGGGTTGATGGAGGGTGTTGTATGATATTAGTTGGTGAGCGGATTTGGAGAATAAACGTGAGACCTCTCATTAACTTGGGTCGGTGTTGCGGTGGATACGCTAAACATACATACATGTATTCGGGGTTGGGATGGCGTCACCAGGTACAGTCGCCTGTCAATGTTGGAACCTGCCTGTCTTCTCGACAAAGAATCGAGATATTTCCCTTTCAGCTGCAGTCGCAACATGACTTAGCTGACCAATTCCATAGGTCGAGATGCTTCGCTTTGCATACAAAGGCTAGCTCATAAGTAGTACACCTTAACCTCAATAACGCAAATTCGAGACAATGTGAAGGATATTAATAGGCGGTATAGCCTACCCGTTCGTATGGATAGAGCTAAGTAACACGCTCTGAGATGCCAGAATGCTTTGAACCAATTTCCCCTCTAGGGTAGTTATTGTGGTAGTAGTTTGGGTGCATTATATACGTGTCCCAGGATGTCACACGGACCAAGCCAGGTGCCTACGCCTACCAGCCTTCTGTCCAGACATACAGCTTTCCGGCAAGACACGCAGCCTTAAGGAGCCGCAACTATTAGTCGGCAATTATCACAGGACTTGTAAAAATCATAGAAGCTTCGTATTACGGACTAGAACTAAGACAGCAAAGGAGGGGTAATAGCTAAATACCTAAGGCGCCAGCCTTTAAGCTATCTATAAATACGAAGCGTAGGTCGAGGTTATATCAAAGATTAGATTTAGAAGGTATAAACCTTTTAGATCTAAAAAGAATTATTAGTTAAATAGAACACTGTTCCAAGCGCTTATTACATAAGCCCTTGTTACACAGGAGCTATCGACTTGTGTACCATCTTGTCTGGTTCTCGTGTCTCTTTGTCAGGATCTTAGGCAGGGATATGAAATGACTTCTATTGTTGCGCAAAGCTCTAATTTAATCCTGCGCAACCCCTATCTATAAATATATGTCCTTTATTTAAGCATGGCCGCGATGATCCCGACACCATTCAACATCCATAGACAAGATTCACTCCAATGCAGACTTCCACACGCGTGTAATTGTCACGTACAACCACATCCACTAGAAAACTCGGGATCATGTCTAAGTTGACATTAAAGACTATTTTTATAATAACAATCAGTTTCTTACAATGTTACTAGATTTAATACCTTTTTATACCCCTTATTATGCCACTTTTAAATCTATAATCTCTTTAATAAGTAATTTTATAGACCGTTAAATTCCAAGTGAATAAAAGATCAGATAAAAAGCTAAAGAAAAAAAGATAAAAATAAGAAAAATTTGGTTGCTGTCCAGGGGCCATGCTACCAATGCCCGCTTTCTCCCACTACGTTTCTTGGCATCTACTGTTAGTAGAATAGGTGGATCCCCCATACAACATTCGGTTTACAGCCTTTGGCAAGTTCTTACTTTCAATGTTAAACTTCATATATGCTTCTGAGGTGCAAGACAGCAGCTTTCAACTTCAACTACACCAGTTCAAAGTACGCTGAGCTGCTACATCCAACTTTTATAAGCGCCGAATTGGTAGTTAGGTCGGTGACGACCAGCGAATCCTCAGTATTAGATGTTTTTTTTTTTTTTTTTTTTTTTTTTAATCTGGTTCCGTCACATAAATTCTATCTCTCTAGGCGCCGTACATAAGCTTTGGTAGTTTAGCTACTGCAAATATTAATCCTGGTGTTTATTGCTATATATGGGTTATAAAGCAATGCTTCGGTCCTTATTCTTAGTTACGTGCTGGATACTTATTAGGAATCTATGGAATTGAAAGTTAGCCCTTCCTCTCCTGAAGCTTTGACAAAGGCAAAGTTGATTATGGCTGGCTATGGGCGGGTCTTGTGGTTCGGAATTACACGGCGGATAGCCATTTCAGCAACATTTAAATCGAAACACGCGAGGCGCCGTAATTTAGACAGACGGATACATGTCCCAGCTGCCTGCCAAGCCACAGGTCGACAAGTTCCGATTTTATAGTCTAGTACACGACTACTTAGTCTCGCAGCCCCCGGCTTCGGCCAAGCATAGATGACAACTCCAGCTCATGGCAAGAAAGCGAGGAGAAGTCCGGGGTAATGGTTGCACCACGATGCACAGGATCCATCTCCTCCTGGCAAGGTCTGTGCGAGCCTGCACAAGCACGGAGAAGAGACGAACCAATCACGCCGAAAGCCGGCCACGGCCGAGACCTCCAGGTTATTTATGGCCGGACGATCCGCCGCATGGGCGGAATGGCGGGCTTACCTAAGGGAGTATAGTCGGCTGCATGGATCCATGCAAACAAAGTCAGGACGTCGTGCGTGTACCGTGGGCTAGCAGGTGTTGTAAGCCCCCGAAGTCGCGATTGCACCATCGAAGCGACGGAGTGGTATACAGGCATTATTAATATGGATGTGTCGAACTTGCGGGGTAGGAAACACATGCTGCCCGACCGCACCGAAGGTAAGGGGCCTGCTAAGGGCAAGAGTTTCGCTGCCCGAGGTGGTGAGGAGCGGCGATCGATGGTGCCACGTCTAGAGACAGCCGTAGTCTATATCAGTAAGTAAGTAAGTACAAATAAGTAAGTAAGTAGGCTCTTCGTTGGGCGTTGGGCATTGAAGGTTGATGAGTGGGGTACTCCGCATTAGCCAGGACAGGGCATGACAGGCAGGCACGCACGCTTTACCGGTACTCCGTTCCTCCCTCGCCTGATAAGACGATTCCGCAGCTGGCTTCACCATCCTGACCATCGTAAGATTATCTGCCCTGTGGGGGCCTCTGTCGTTGCTTATTATGACCAGTTCTCGCCCGCCATGTATGTTCTATGCGGTCAGCGATGCAGCGGACAAACACGCAAACTATAGGCGAAAACAACGCCAAATAGCAAGATATCAGAAACACGATAGGTCTCCTCCGAATGATTTGTTACGTACTACTAATACCGTCGTCAAAATGTTTGGTAATGGAAGCCCTGCCGATAGTATTCTGCATTCGTCTATCGTAGATCCAATGTAGCAATCCGAACCCCCGTAATCCTGCCTGTAAGTACACTACACTAGTTCCCCTCCGGTGGACAGAAGTATACTAGTATACTTAGCGTTCCCCCGGTCTCGTTGCGGGCTTAAGGCAGAGCCTGAGGCGTGGCGTGCGCCGTGCATCACAGGGGTTCCTGGGGCGCGACAGTATCCCATACTGTGTGCGACATGTTCCGGGAACTTCCAACTTGGTGAAGAACGCGCTACGAAATCATCCGACTTGGCAAGTAGGTCTGTGTTGCCCATGGCTGCTGTAAGTACTGTAAGTTAAACCCATCATCACAGGCTTCGGCTGATGGTAGGTGGGTTGGTATGTATGCTCACAATTAGCATATGATATCTTCGTTCACAAGCTATTTCGAGCTATTGGTCTGTTGCTACTCGCTTCTATTTTTCAACATGTATTATTTTAGTCTAGTTTGTAGAGAAATGCGTGGCCATTACTCTTGCCTTTGTCGCGCGAGCCGACGTTAATAATGGAGGAATCATTCAAAGCTTTCGATGGCGTGTTCCAAGACAATTCTATCGTATTATCTCACATATACTGTAATAGGACTTCAGGAGCGTGATTATCATGTAACTTATATCAAATGCACTACTTACAAAACAGAGTTAGCCGGCCTGTATAGGTGCTTCAAGTGTTCGTGTTGAAGGGGACTGAGAAGAGTTAGATACAATCACGTGTTAAGAGATTGAACCGCGTTTCGACACCCTGTCTAATATGTATATAGTACTGAACAGTCCCGAATAGTTCCGAAGAATCATGAGCTCATCATTTCATACTAACATTATCATTGACCAAAAAAAAAAAAAAACCATGCAGCGTGGCAGTGGAGGCGGAAATATCAATTCATGCTTATTTATTCATGGGTGTGTAGAAGAACCATTTTGAAAACCCGGAAAACCCCTGGACTCGTCCAGCTGCCCATGTCACCTACGACAAGTACGCCGAAATCCAGTATAATGTGGGTTGCAATTGGGTACATGCACTTAACGCCATCCCTAGGGCCAACCGTTCCACACCACGACCACTGTCGTTCTCTATCCCTTCTTCTTGGAGACACCGACGGTACGACCGCGGCGGCCCGTTGTCTTGGTGTGCTGTCCACGGACACGGAGACCCCAGTAGTGTCGGAGACCGCGGTGGGCGCGGATCTTCTTCAGGCGCTCCAGATCTTCACGGAGCTTGCTGTCAACAGCAGATGAGATGGCATGGGTGTCCTGGCCGGTGACAATATCTCTTTGTCGGTTGAGGACTGTCCATCGTCAGCTCGTCTGCCCCACACTCTCGCCGAGATTTGTCGTTCTATAACTTACACCAGGCAGGGATCTTGTAAGCAGCGGGGTCCTTGACGATTTGGACAACACGCTCAAGCTCTTCGGCGGTAAGCTCACCGGCGCTAAGGTCATCAAATTAGATCGCCGATCGATCGAGATGTTTAGTTCTTACTGGAGCTTACCGCTTGTTCTTGTCAATATCGGCCTTCTTGAGGATCAAGTCGGCAAAACGAGGACCAATACTAGATTGTATTTAGTTCATGCCGTGTTTCGACCGTCATTGGGATTTTCTTACCCCTTGATGGAAGTCAGGGAGTCTATACACAGGTTAGTAATTGTATACGGGGTATGTTGTGGGGCTTCAAGCTCGACAAAATCTCTTGGATGTGAAGAAAGCTCAAAGCAAGATGAGGGTATACTCACAGAGGGCCTTTTGCTTGCCGTCGACATTGGTATTACTTTAACAGCAATTAGTTTGTGTCATTATGTGTGCGAAGTCACCGTTGTAGTAGTGATATGTCGACATTACTAGAACAGTCTTCGGGCAATTCTCGAAACGGGAAGACAGAGGGAATCCATACAGTAGACGAATGATGAACTATTCATATCAAGTTAGTATAGTGTTAGATGTACACTTGGGGGTTGGCGATCCCAGTCTCGACGACACTACAGCTTTGCGGGCAGACCAAGACATCGAACCATCAAACGAGTGAAGAAGACTATTACTCACCTGAAAGTTCGACTTCTCCCCCGAGACGAGCGACTAGATATCTATCAGCACTGTCGGGATTATTGAAGGTGTTGCACCGTCCAAGGCCGCGTAAGTCCTGTCGCAAATGCTCGAGTGCCGGCCGATGGTGGTGTTCGCGGGTGTTGTTCGTGCAAGTACGATAGATCGATCCCCTGGCGCCGCCTCGCAACTGTTGAATATTGTAATTGCCGCAACAGAATCCACATGTCGTGCGTGTGATTCGGGCATGGGGTTGATGCGCGATGGGCGTCGCATGTGGTCGAGCAGATATTGTCGGTTCGCGGTGACGCGGTGGTGGTAAAAGGGCGATACGGCAATCTCGAGCATTTGTTCCAAGATATAGCGAAGCCATCGGACGGGTACGCGGCGTTGTTGGACTCACCATTGTGACGGTGTGTGGTGTGGTGGACTGTCGATGGAAAGGAAGCGTCACAGTCTAAGCTGTATCTTTTCAAGATTTTTGGTAGAGGACGAGGTTTCTGTGTGTGCGTGTGGTCCGCCGGGCGTCAAAGCTTTTCCGAATCCGATTCGCTCTCTGTGTGATTTGATTGGGTCGTTTTCTGGATGTGTGGGACTGCCCTAGTGGAGCCCCTCTCACTTATCTTATCGACCCAGCC
This sequence comes from Xylaria telfairii, assembly GCA_022495065.1. Taxonomy (NCBI): domain Eukaryota; kingdom Fungi; phylum Ascomycota; class Sordariomycetes; order Xylariales; family Xylariaceae; genus Xylaria; species Xylaria telfairii. The sequence continues at coordinate 118,072 of MU383920.1, forward strand.
GCTGGTTCAGATTTGACCCCGCCTCTGGCGCCGTGGCGGGTCAAATGTGGCTGATCTTAGCGGTTCACAACCCAAGAGCCGACACAACTTGAACATCGAACTTCAATTCTTATAGTACTCGCGTCCTTAGATACTATCACCACTTCAAGGGAAGCACATATATTTATCCCCCACTCATATTCCAAATAATAGTCTTATTCTTATAAGTCTATTGTGAATATTCATAGTGGTAGAAGGTTTCCTAAAATGCGGTTCGCTCTCGCATATTTAGCAGACGTAAAGGTTTCAACAAGCTACCTTTTTCTTAACGAATGGATAAGTTTTAACAACGTTTATGTTATTCTTGCTAGGGAAGGCTAGCACCAATTAATTAACAGCACCTTAACTTGCTTTTTAAATAATAAAATACTAGCTAGTACTTAGGTATTTATAGCCTGCTTGTATTATGAAGTTGTAATTAATGACACCTATACTTAACAGCTTATTTTGCCTATTGCTAATTGCTACAATATGTATGTGACAGGACATCTCATATACTTACACATGGATAGTACCTGTTGAATCTTAAGACGCACACATGCATTCATCAGCCTTGGAAGCCCACCTTGGGTACCAACGTGCTACCCCGATACTAGTACTTGCTTTTACTGATTCCTTTTACATAATGGTGTTTGGTAGTCACTTATTCGTTATCAAGCGCATTTCGCATTTGAATAAGTTTGCTTCTACCTGCCTGAATAATGCTGTACCTGTAGATATATATCATAATCATAAGCTTTCAAAACCACCTACCTCGGTAGGCTAGCACCAGCAGATGATAGACAGCAATGGTAGGTACTGTGTTGTTGGTACCTAGCGGGAACAGGTCAGCCCTCACGGACTGTGCTCGGTGCACCGTGCACCGTGCTGCAAACACGCCACCTCTGCTTCGGCTACCCCTGTTCGAGATAAGCCCCGCCTAGACATGCCATGCTCCTGCCCTCCTGCCTTCCCTCCTGCCATCCCGCATGGCCCTTAGTCCGAAGCCGCAACAAACCTGGCAACAAACATCAGACCAGGGGCACCCCGGCTTCCTAGTGTGCAAGCTCAATGGGCAGAGATCTCTGGCGCCTCGGCGATAACGGGGACTTTTATCAAGCAGTACTTAGGCACCCGGAACCGCCCGTTTTCGTTCCTGATCATTCCATTATTCACCCTCCTCCCCCGTTCACACTGCTGTTATCCAGAAGAAATAGGAGCAAATTGCCTTATATTGCATTGCGTAGCCTCTCTTTAAACTCATCTTGCTTGAGAGCCCGTTGAACATCTACAAAGTCTTTCTCATTGCTCTGCTGATATCCCTGCATTGGACCCATATCGTAGCAAAGATTCGCGAATACGACTAGACTCAGCTTGCGATAATTATTGACCCGTCGCACATTCGCCGTTCGCATTTGCAAAGATCCAACACCATCAGTTCGCAGTGTTTCCAGTCTTGAAGGACGAGTTTCGTCAAAACACCGGGTTTCTGTCGCCAGTTCAATCATCTCCTTGTCTACTTTGTAGCTGAGGAGGAACCCGGCAACCACCACCCTCACAAGATCTTTTCTGTCGCATTCTGAACATAATCCACAACCATGCTCGCGACTCGAGCCCTCCGACACGCCGCTGCCCACGGCGTCGAGCGCACACCTCTAATTCGCTTCATTGGCAGGCGAGACATTCCTGGTAAGCACTGCCATATATCACACAACTCCCCCAAGCTTCAGACATGTCCCCTCGTAGAACAAATGTGTCTCTTTGTCTTCCTTCTGCTGACAAGGACTACCAGCCAACATCGACCACACCCCCCACCCACACCCTGCTTCTCCCACAGGCTTCCTGCCAGCCAACTTTGGCAAGGGCAACTCCCACACCACCTTCTCTTCATACCGCGATTCGGCCCAGCAACACGGCCCTCTGCGCAAGTCTATTGGCGCTGAGGCTGCCTCTAGGCTCGGCCCCGTCGAGGCCCCTAATGGACAGTTCTTCGACCGTAGCGAGCTCCCCGAACGCTTCCACAGGACACCCCTAACACTCGCTGAAATTGAAGCCATCGAAACCGGCGGCGCCGCTCTCGTCGGTTGAGTTGCGGGCACGAGTGGGGAGTCGCGGGTTGCGCAAGGGAACGACGGCGTATGTTGAAAATGTACGATGAACGACGTTGTATTACCACGGCATCGGAAAAGGCGGCTTTAGCATGATACTAAGGACTTCGGGACGGTTAATACTGCGTAGATGGGCCTCGGAAGAGGAACGTTGATGACGGTGGGTGGCGGGTATGCGCCGGAGGCGTTCGTGAAGTAAACCGATTGCCTGCCGGTTTGCATTTACCCAGGATACTTCAGACCTTCAACACAAGCATGGTATGGGGAAAAACCTAGATTGTTTCGGGGTTAAAGATATAGATCCTCTACTGTCCGGCATTGGCGAATTGGCGCACGCAGACTAAGACACGGTGCTCTTACCATCAATTTCGGCAAGTAGACAATGCCATGATACATAGTTCTCAATTCATATATGTACTGTCCCAGTTACCAACTTCTATTTTCCGATTGTGAATTACTACACCTTTGTACCAGTGGTAGCCTATAGCCAAGTATGGCGAAGCGTATCGGAATGCGATATGAGCACATTTTTTACCAACGGCTTATGAATACGTAAGAAGTGACTTTGTATCGATACTCCATGTAGCAAATTCTTCCACAAAGCTGCTCTGTTGTCGTTACATTGTCTGCCAAACCTAATTGATGTGCAATGGCCAATAAGCCTAAAATCGTAAAGTGACCCTTGCAGCCGTTGGACGACTGGTAACTAGGGTAAGGGGGGTATGCAGGTGCCCCGGATCCCGTGATCTCGCGATAACCAGGGGGACGGATTGAGTTCAATTAAGAAGGCACCCCGCGTCCTAGCTCCAACTCAACGCGCCGAGCCACGTTTTCTTCATACATTTCCTCACATGTTCTATCACCGCCTCCCCCTCCCCCTCTTCTTTCGCACGAGACGGTCGATGATAAAGCTGTTGTGCAATCCACGGTCTAGCGTAATTTTTCCAATTTGCCTTTCCTATTCGACGACAGCCCACAAAATGGCGCCGCCATCACAAGATGGTACTGGCGGCAGTAGCACAAAGCGCAAAGCCTCCTCCTCCGATAAACCTATCTCGCCCCCGCCTGTGAAGCGCAAGGCGCACAGCGCGATTTCCCAGGGCGCTGTGGCGAGCTTCTTCACGCCGACGTCCCAGAAGCCGAAGGAACGCACCGTTTGGACGGAGCGCGGCGGCGACGAGGGCCCGCCCACGCTGCTTGTCGGCCGCTTCGAGCCAGAGGGCGGCGAGAAGGACGTCAAGAGGCGGAAGATTGCTGCGTTTGATCTTGATTCAACACTCATCGTCACCTCGTCCGGAAAGAAATTCGCTACGGATGGGGCGGATTGGAAGTGGTGGGATCCGACTGTGCCTACGCGGCTGAGGAAGTTATATGCGGAGGAAGGGTAGGTTTTACGTTTCGTGCTTCGCGGCGGATACATTTGCTCCCGATGGAATGACAGGTACCGAGGAAAAACAGAATCGAGAATCCAAAGCTAATAGAAGTATGCGCAGCTACCGCGTCGTGATACTCAGCAACCAAGCCGGCCTGACCCTGCACCCGGACCCGAGCGCAAAGGGCCCCAAGAACGCAGGGAAGCCCAAGGTCGCCAACTTCAAGCAGAAGTGCGCGGCGGTGCTGGCGCAGCTCGACATCCCCACCACCGTCTACGCCGCCACCGCCCGCGACCTCTACCGCAAGCCCCGCGGCGGCATGTGGCGCGAGGCCTGCGCCGACTATGGCATCCCCGAGGGTGAGGTCGATTTGGGCGGCAGCGTCTTCGTTGGCGACGCGGGAGGGCGCACGGCTGCTGTTTCCGAGGGGAAGGCCGCGGCGAAGGATTTCAGTTGCTCTGATCGCAACTTCGCGCATAATATTGGTGTTAAGTATTTGACGCCCGAGGAGTTCTTCCTTGACGAGCCGCCTCACGATTTTGTACGTGATTTTGACCTGGCGAGATACCCGTATGGTGGCGATGGGGAAGAGGGCGAGCAGGTGCTGTTTGAGAAGACGAATGATCGTGATATCGTGCTGTTTTGTGGCCCCCCTGGCGCTGGGAAGAGTACCTTCTTCTGGAAGTATCTTAAGCCTCTCGGTTATGAGCGTATTAATCAGGATACCTTGAAGTCTCGGGCTAAGTGCTTTAAAGCAGCGACGGAGTTCTTAGACGATGGCAGCTCGGTTGTCATAGGTGCGTATCTATCTTATCTCTCTATCTAGCCTTTGTTGCTTCGTCAGACGGTTTAGTGGTTGTGCGCGGCTTGTCTGACTGCGTGTAGATAACACGAATCCCGACCCCGACGGACGGAAGGAGTGGATAGACCTTGCGCGCAAACACGACGTCCCCATCCGCTGCGTCTGGTTCAAGAACCCGAGAGCGCTTTGCGAACACAATGATGCCGTGCGCTCATTAAATAAACCCGTAAGTTGGTCTTAGATGCACCCCTATTTTTTTGTTTCTATTCCATATCTACCTAATGGATCCCGCCATACCCTCTCTCACCCTTTTTTCCAAAGGAGAGCTAAAATTGACACTGATGCTCTATTCTATAGTTGAATCCCGAAGATCGCTCAGTTTTACCGGCACTTGCGTTCAACACCTATTTCTCTCGTATGCGCGAACCCACCGTGAAGGAAGGGTTTCAGCACATCTTGCCGGTCGAGTTCAAGTTCCGCGGGACGAAGGACGAATATGCGATATGGGGCCGTTATTGGGCTTGATGGAACAGAAAGCCTGTTGAGTGTAGTGTACGATTTACTAGATGGTAACGTGATAGATGTTAATTGCTTACTACGGCATTGTTTTGAGAATTTGAGATACCCCCTTTCTGCTACGCATCAAAAACTACCTCCTATGACACGGTGGGCCCCGATTACTATCTTAAACCTATAAGACCTATTGTCACATACTTGGATGTAATAGCCCTACGCGCCCCGGCAAATTCGCTGATTTATGAGATAAGACGCAGTGCTATAAAGAAGCAAGCCCCAAGAAAAGCAAGCGGTCTTTCATTAAGCCCAGGCAGTCAGATAAACTCATCATCTCCTTCCATGTGCATATACACCTCTGAACACGCTCGCGACCTACAAACCATGCAAGGAAGACGACGATGGACCCATAGCTGGACTGTTTTTTTATTTCCAGTCTATTGGAAGTCACGAGGGCCGTTTATTTTCAAGGCCCAGTGTCTGTTAACACAGGTAATGATGCAAAAAAAACCAACCTTTCCTAAACCTTGGAAATTTCCACTGTTGTCACACGGACCAAGCCAGGTGCCCTCGCCTGCCAGCCTTCCGTCCAGACATACAGCCTCCCGGCAAAACACATAGCCTTAAGGAGCCGCAACCATTGGTCGGCAATTATTACAGGACTTATAAGAGTTATAGAAGCCTTATATTATAAACTGGATTTAAAACAGCTAAAAAAAAAGTACTAGCTAAAAGCTTAAAATATTAGCTTTAAAGCTGTTTATAAATATAAAGCAAAAAACAAGGTTATATTAAAAGTTGTATTTAAAAAACAAGGACTCTTTAGATCTAAAAAGAATTATTAGTTAAATAGAACACTGTTCCAAGCCCTTAGTACATAAGCCCCTATCGCACCTAGCTCGAAGCACACTTCGACTATTTTTACTAGAAAATGAGCAAAGAGGTACTGCCACCTTTGTTGTATACAGGATATCCTAAGCTGCCTGGGATCTGGGATAGAAGGTACTGCGTTTTTGTGCGTTGTGCATAGCCTTCCTTTTTTACCTCTTTGTCAACCTTGGGAATCAGAGCCTAGAGGTGTCTAGTGCTGTGAGATTGGATAGGGTCATGGAAATTCCTATTGGAGGCTTGCCGGCTCCGCTGCAACTAGCAAGGTCGTAGCTGCTGCCCTCTCCGGGGTAAAACCTTACTAATAAAACTCCCTTTAATAGCGACCTTGTTGCTACACAAAGATTGCCTATAGCAGGTTCTTTTTATCCGTGACCTGCATTTTATTATTTTATTAAGGATAGTTTCTTAAAAAGCAAATCTATAGTAGCTACACTATAATTTCTGTATAAGTATAAGTATAAGATTGCTATAAAGGCAGTAGGTGGCACAGTCATAATCAAAAAATAAACAACCGAGTAAACAAAGTATACTAGCCATCCAATATCCCAAGTAGTTTTCCTTGCCTAGTTAGGGGCATTTCCGTGTAGCAGCCTGCGGCGCTGGCCGGCAGCCTTGGTCTGGTGGTGCTATGCAACGTCCATCCATATGCTTACATGCCCTTTGTTTGGGTATACAGTCAATGGTCGTGGCAGTATTGTTATGTCATATGGCAATGCAAGTTGCACGCGGTGTTGGGCAAGGCGGGGAGTCACGCTAAATTCTCGGCACAGTCTCCTGTTCTCTAGTGTCACCGCCAAGGTTTGCCACAGGGTTTGATCTTGTTGACGGCCTGAGGGGAGGTTGGGTTCCGGAAGGCCCTTCTCCGTTATCTTTCTCCCTCGCCTACGACGCGGGAAAACGCCAACCGTATGGGATGCTCTCCAATTGTGGAAAAAGCTGCAGGATGATGATGTTGTTTTTTCGTGGACCTTGCCATACGTCCACGCGGCCCAGACTCACTCATGTCAGAGTCCGTTCCGCCTTGGCCTATCGACTGATTTCGTGCAGCCTATAGAAGCCTATTAGGTAAATTGTGCCAGAGACAGATTCCACTCGATGTTGAGGAAGTTGGGGTAATGCAGAGGAGCAGCAATCTGATCATGGCGATGAACATGTTTTGCCTGGCGTGTGGTGGATTTGGAGTCTATGTCACGATCCTTGATCGAGAACAAAGGGCATGTGTGTATATAGACCGATATTGCGTAGCCTCACCAGATTAGAACCCCTGCGCAACAATAGAAGTCGTTACATACCCCCTACCACAGAGATCCTGACAGTCTATGCGCGTAGCGGCTGGTTATATCATATAACATCATAGGAATAAGAATCGCAATCATCTCAAAGGGAATTTCTGGGCACTCGCACGCATCCAGCATCACATCCATTTCGTAATCTCACTCCCTTCATTTTCCTGAAGTCAATCGTTCATCAGAAAAACCATGCCGATTGGGATGATGATCCACGCAGTGGGATAATCGTAATCGCCCATTTGTTGCTGGTGCTCGCAGAGTTACCCCATTCGTTGTATTCGCGAAAGTCAATTGTAAGAAAATCTTCTCGTTACGGGTGAGGGGAAAAGAAGGATTAGTTGGACAAAGACTGTTATGGCACATCAGATATCAGGTAAGGGACACACGTGCAATTGGGGTCGTTGCGCGTACAAAAACTTATCGAACCAATTAAGTGGAAGAGTCTTTGCCCCTTGCGACATACAGCTTCCCGGCAGGACATATAGCCTCGAGGAGCCGCAACTATTGGTTAGCAATTATTACGAAATTTTCGTATTACGGATTTAGATCGGAGGCAGCTAAAGGAGGGGTACTAGCCAGAGGCTAAAGGGCCGAACCTTAAAGCTGTTTATAAATATGAGGCAAAGGGCGAGGTTGTATTAAAGGATGGATTTGGAAGGCCAAGGACCCTTTAGACCTAAAGAGAATTATTAATTAAATAGAACACTGTTTCAAGCCCTTATTACATAATCATTGTCACAGTCTCCGTTTTGCTATCGGTATGCTTATTCTACCCGTGCATCGTATTGAGGGAAACGGAACCGTTAAACCGTCGGGTTATAATACTTTAATCTAGGCAGATTTTTTGGCTAGAACATCTCTATTAAGGTGTCATACAGAGTAGCTCTGGCCACCAATTGGAATGTTACTTTGTTTTAGGGGTTCTGGTAGGGTAGCTGTGTAGACTTTCCCGGTCACAAAGGTATATCAACTGGGCGACCAACTGGTATTCCTGTCGCCAAATGCGGTGCCCTAAACGATCGGATTATATATTCATCCGGAGCACTCGGAAGACTTGACCGACTATACGAGCCACCGTTACATTGCAGCGCTGCATGATTGAGCTGGGTATTACCGATGCATTGATTGCGCCGCCAATATAATCCCTATCCATCGTAATTGTTCAACTGGACTCAATTTAGCCGCTATGTCGCAAGGGTCAGAGTGCAACATAAACACAGCTATTCTTTGCTAATGCCCAGAATTGTGTCCTTATTCGAAAGTTGCAGTTGCAACTGTCTGGGTTACGGACGTCTCAATAGTAGTATTTGGTAGATTGATGGGGCGGCACTTATACAGCTAACATGTATCTTAACGAGAGTGACGATTTTGTGATATAAATGGACGTCTAGGTCCGTCAGACTTCGGAAATAGAATGTTCAGAACTCAAACACCACTCCTAATTGTAGCCCAAGTATCCAGAGCTACATAAAAATGAAGGCTATTAGTATTCTAGCCGCGTTTCTACTCCAAGGTGCGGCGGTGTCGGGCCACTGTGAGTTACGTCTTTTCACCCTAATGCTTATTATAGCGTAACATGCAAACAACTAACTCATGCTGTTACCTTTCCAGATATGTTTTCGTGGCTAAGAATCAATGAGTCCAAAAGTCATGAGTTTGAATACGTAAGGTATGGAAACAAGAATTCGTACCATCATCGTTGAACCCCAAAACTAGTATTGACTAATGATGCTGGATATTAGGAGAGTTGATGAGGTTGAAGCGCAGTCTAGGAACACCCTTCACTACCCTCAATTCAAACTCGGTACCCTGAATGAAACATGCGGTCGAGGTGCCTGGAGGTACGGAAAGACGACTGCTACGGCTACCGTCCTAGCGGGCAGCGAAATCGCATTCGGCGTTTGGGAGTCCTTCATCTTCCACCCGGGACCAGGGCATGTGTACCTTGCCAAAGTACCCGAAGGCATTGAAATTGGTGACTTTACCGGCCACGACGGCGATTGGTTCAAGATTGCTTATTTCGGGCCGCGGGACGACGGAAACTGGGGAACGCATCTGATGGCAGAGGCAAGTCTTCTCTCCGTGGACATCAAACCACAAAGACCTCCCTATAACTAACGGCAGCACTTCATAGGCGAGATTCACCATCCCAGCTACCACGCCTCCAGGAAAATACCTAATGCGCATGGAACACCTTTATTTGTCCGACGAAATTCCTGCTAGGCTACAGCTCTATGTCAACTGCGCCCAAATCAATATCGAGGGGCGTGGGGGTGGTAAACCAACCGAATTCCTTAAATTTCCGGGATCGTATGTTGTTGGGGAGACTCAAGGAACAGTCCTTACTCAGAAACAGGCGGGATACAGCGAGGGAGACAATTACATCATGCCATCAGACCTCCTAAGTTACATACCACCTGGTCCTGCTGTCTGGACGGGTTAATCTTGGACCTAGAACGCTGCTTGAGAGCTTCCGTTCTGTTAAAAACTCGCTTCCGATGATAATAGCATAGCTCCTGTGGCAACCTATGAATACATGATTGATTCCCTGAGGCCTAGTCTATATTGCCGCTAGTAGGAGAAAGCTAGCTCTAGGGGTTATGATGGCCCTTAAGTTGTATTGTAGTAGCAGGTATCAGTAATTACCAGTGCTCTATACTCCATACCGTATGCCCTCCCGAAATTACGGCTTGTGTAATGGAGTTTGTAACGGGGGGGAGTTTGCCTGGAATATGAGTTTTTAAAAATAAATATTTTTATTTTAAAAAAGTTCAATAAACTTATTTATAAGTCGTAAAAATTTAGAAAGTACTTTAGTTTATATATATATTAGCTAAATAGCTTTTAATTCAAAATAGGGTTTTATATATAATAATAAGTTGACACTACCCTACTAGCGGTCAGAACTGTAGTAGGAGCAGGGCGGATCCTTCCTACGAATCTGATCTATCTCCGGAATATCACCGACGATCTCAAATTCTGTTGGTATCCAATTCAGGTGACACTTCTCCAATCGTGGACTGGATGGTCCTAATGGTTCGTCAGATTTCCATTGCAGCTGCTGATGCTGGCCCTTAGGACAATTCCGAACCTGAGGCATCAGCTTTTGTTGCCCTACCAATAACTGCGCCCTTACGCTCTCGGTTTGCCAATTCTCCGGGTTGGAAGTCGGAAGAATGTGACGTATGTAGAATTTTAGATTCCCTTCTGAGTTAATATCCCGGACTGGTTGCATGATAAGGAGTAAGTCGGATCCGAAAATTAAACAAAGCCAACCCCAAGTTTCTATACTAGGAACTTCTCCTCCGCACGAACAGGGTCCCGTATCCACTAACCAGCGGTCCATTCTGGATCCATGTACGTGATACTTTAAGGACTCCATCATTCCTCGCGGATTAGGATTGCGACAAGAGCATGCTCCGTGGCAGTGATCTAGGAGCATATTGTGTATCTCGCTGCCGGGGAAATAGGCCGGGGATTTTTCACCCTCATCAAACTGCCAGTTGTCGGTGAATGTACCAGAACGAGTCTTCCCTGTTGTTGCTGATGCCACGCACTTAGGAAACCCTTGAAGCACTCCTTTGCCTTCATAGTGCCAGTCGACAACTTGACCTTTATTCAGCCGTACCCAGTGCCCGAGTACCAGCCCCCGGGCGACTAAATTGGACCCCGAAAGCCTGATATTCATCTGGAAGCTAGAGTGAAGGGCGGGATAGGAAAATATCTCTCTATCAGTATTATTTCCGACATCTTCAGACTTTAACCTACTCCAGTCGGGGATCCATGATCTTGGCGCCGCTTCTTGATTGAGGTGAAGCATCTGCTGATGACTACTTGGGTCCCATAACCACATGCTCCTGAGGTAACGAATTCCAGATAGATGAAAGGTTAAGAACCCCTCCTCGTTTGCAATTGCGACTGCTGCTTCGGCAAAGACATGCTCCACACTAACATTATATTTGGGGATTAGTTCCTGGGATCCTGAATAGAGACCCAAGATTGAATAAATCATGTCCCTTGGATCGGTAGCATTCCTATTTGCTGTCGCTTTGAGTAGTTCAAGTAGTGTCTTTGGGCGTTTCGAGCTCGACATTTGTTTCAAATATTTGATCGCGTCAATGTCATCGCTGAATTGACTGATGATAGTTTCCCAGGGGGCAGAGAATGGTCCGCAGAAGACCAGCGCACTGCGTGCAAGCGCAATTTCTTGGAAGGTCCAGGCTCGATAGAACCAGTCAGCGTTCCTAAGGAAATTGACGCCCACCTCGCGATCTCCGGCATCGAGCCTGATGTTGCCTGAAGAGTCTTCCCTCAAACCCCTCCAAAACCGATCAAACGCACCCCCAGCCATGCCCGAACCAGTACCGAGCCAAACGAGAACAAGTTCAGCTTCACGGTATATGTCACCCATTCTACGCACCTGATCAGCCTTCTCTTCATGGTCACCCTGGTTAATGCATAAAGAATCAATCCAGAGGTATGTTGGAATGTGGCATGTTCCGGACACGAATTGCCATAAAGCATCGTATAGATTCGCACCAATGTTCGTGGGAATCCCGTTGCATACAATCGGCCGTTGCGTTTCCATATGGCCCCATACGTATGAGAGGGCGGCATATGAGACATTTCCTGATTTGATATCTGAAAGAGGTATGGCGCGGAGGCAACAGTTGATAGTGGCGTTCAGATATGTACCAGTGTCCTCTAATTCAATAACCCTGAAATGGTCAGGTGGCAACGGCTCATACAGCGTCTCGCGAGCACGCTGTTTTCCCTTTGACATGTTGGAAAGGGAAACAAACAGACTCTTCGTGGCTTCCCAAATGCCCAAATGCGATTAAGTAGTTGTGATGGTGTTAATATCATAGGCGAAACCACAATGAAAAGACGACTTCATACAACCTTGACACTGACAACGCGTGTTATCGCATACCCAATGTTGAGAAAGCAAAGGTCAAGTTAACGATGGATTTGAATGAGAAGAAGGGTTCGGCTAATGCCAGCACCTTGTAATTAGAACACCGACCCAGGGCGCTGGGGACCGGGCTATAGCTTATCCGTAGCTGTTACATTGCATTCTTCAGCTCACCTGATCTTTGCAAGCGCCAAAAAGAGGGTTCAGCCCCTTCACGGCTTACCTCACCATTTCAATGAAACGATTTGTGCAACTAAGATAAATGCCTACTCGAATATTCGTTGGCTTTGACGATAATGCGGTCTTTTGCGGACGCGTTATCATTTCTTTCCGCTTCTACTACGTTACGAGCTTCGCCAGTGCCTCAACATTACTCCCACTCGCGGTACTTCAATATAAATTACTATTATTAATAAATTACGTAAATTCTATTATCATGTAGCTTATACAATTCGTATATAGGTCTCTGACTAAGAAACTACCTAGGTAGGCTGGATGTAGGTCAGATATTCTGTTTCTTATGACTGAGGCTTTAGCAGTAGCAACAAAGAGGCCAGCTCACATCTTGGTATTGAATTCGATAGAGGCGGAAAGGCAGAAGTCAAGCTGCAGAGAGAGCATCCTCTGAATATGTGTGCGCTATTGCGCCTTGCTTAAGGAGAGAACTGAAGAGCGATACTCGAGATCTTACTATAGCATTAAACCTACTATACACCTAGGAGCTAGTAAGGTAGCTTTGTCATAATTTCATCTCCCGGTGCAATCAATTTATAGCAATACTATGCTACATGAAGTACCTTTCTTGGATAGCGATGTATGTAGTGCCAGCTTCATAAGTTGATGGTACGAGTACTGAGGCTATAGTGTCCCCGCCGTATTAATCAGGAAGAGAATAGCCTTCTTCTAGAGAACCTTGAAGTGATATATCAACTACACCAATCAAGAGCATAACTCTGGAAGTAGAAGGATATGTAACGCCTGGACTGATGCTGACGTTTTACCAATTCAAGTACCTGCGGATGCGAAGTCATTAGTTATGAACACGTCACGCAAGCGAAGGAGGGAGGTCTAAATTATCATTATAATCCAGACAAGCACATTCCACAGGCTTCCAAGGCCACAAAAAGGAGGTATCAAAACTCCAACTCCTCGACCTCCATACCACACGTAGTACAAGTCTTCACAGTAGCACCCTCCTCATTCTCAATAAGGCGACCCCATTCATGGACATGTTTCCCCCCGTCCGCCACTTTATCGCCGAACTTGGCCTTCCCACCACTCCCGCTCCCACCAAAGCGTCCCTGTCCCCTCAGATACGCGTCCGTGCGCGTCCGCTTCTTGAGGTCGAGCAGCTTCTCCTTGAACTTGGCCTCCTTCCTTTTTTTCTTGTCGGCCTCGCGGCGCTCGAACTCGGCGTCCAGCGCCTCGGCCGACCCCCACTTCTTCTCACCGAGCGCGTACTCCTCTACCTGGTACCGTAGGAACAGCATCATGTCGTGCCAGTGCGACTTGTGTGGGTTCGGTCGCGATAGATGCGGAAGGAGCTCTGGGTCTCGGAGTTCGGCTTTTGTGGCGTGTTAGCTTTATTACGCGAGGGTTGGGGATGGGAAATGAGACGTAGACTATGTAGAGGTAAAAAAATACGTGATAAGAAGGGAGTGTTGGGCAATACATACGATCCGTCAACAGATAATCTTCCCTACATTCCGTCTTCGTCAGGAGGCTATACTTCTCCGGATACTTCTCCTTGCAGGCATTACACACGGCACAAGCAAACACCTCCTCCCAGACGAAGTCGATCTCGAGGTTACCGCACTCACGGCACTTCTTGCGCTCCTTCTCGTCCGCGAGGGCGCTCATACCGGGCTCAAAGGGGCCCGCCTTCTGCCGCCTCAGCTTCTTGAGGAGCTGCATCCTCTCCCACTCCTGCAGCGTCATGCCCTTGGGCCTCTGCTCCTCCTCTCCCCCTTCCGCCGCCTTGCCCTGTCCACCCGGGCCGCCGGACATGGCTTTATTCCAGGGGTCGTCCTCGGCGCTCAGGAACCCGCCCTTGGTGTCCGTCATCTTCCCAAAGTCGTAGTCGACGAACTTGGTGAACTTGCGCGCCGGCCGGATGGCACCTTCTTTCTCCCCGTCTTTCTCCTGCGGTTGTGCGCCGCCATCTTTGGAGGCTGCCGGCGGCGACGCGCCGTTAGCGCGGCCGTCGCGGCTCGTCGAGGGCACGTTGCGCGATATCGACTGGTACGCCCGCTTGCGCGTGTTGGGGATGCGGATCTCGTCGGTCGCGACGAAGCCTGACGGTGTGCGGTGGGATTCTTGGCCGGCTGCGCGAGCCGCGGCTTCTTTCTGGTCTCGGATCGCTTTGGCTTTTAGCCTGTTTTCTTCCTGCGCGTGGCTTGCGTGAGCTATAGACCGGGCCGGGCCGGGTCGAGGGTTGAGACATGGTGGCACTCACGATGCGGCGGGTTACTTCGGGTGTAAGTGGATTTGGATTTGGAGGGTGGCCGGCGGCGCGGGGAGGTGTAGATGGACGCTCCATTGTCTGGTCCTCGACTTGGCCTTGCTGTTGCAGCGTCGCACTGAAATTAAAAGGGCATTAGAGAAACAGCGTAGAAGAGGTGAATGTACAGTTGTGGAAATGAGAGTGCATGTTGTGAATCAGAGGATGACAAAGATTAGGCAGGCTAGCGGATAGAAATCAGTGACGTCGGAGGTTTGGGCTAGGGTTGTTGGGGTTAACGTTTCGTGCCGCTATTTAAAGTACGCATGATGTGTATCAATGTTTTCGAGCTCACGACTTCCAATCGCATCGAAATGTCTTCTAATGTTACCTATTTCCGCGACCGGGCATACCTACTCACATGCTCTGATTGGGACACTGAGAAATATGCAAACGGATGTGTCACAATAGGGGCTCAGACATGCAATGTACCAAATCTATTAATATCTAACAACTCGATAATATTATTAGCAATGATCGTAGTGATTTGGCACGCTCATCCCACAGAAAAACCCTAGGTAGATGCTGATGCAGGCGAGTAGATGTACGCATTTTGCCGTTCCTAAAATCCCGCTTACTCGTCCTTGACACCGCCGCGACCAGAACGCTCAGCCGCCTCGATCGTCTTCTTATCGCTCTGCGCACCACCTTGTTGCAGGGCGCTCATAAACCCGGCAGGCTGCTTGAAGGGTCTCTTGAGATCGCCGCTCGCGGGCTTGCCGAACAGGTGGATCTGGACCAGGTTGGCCTCGAAGGCGCTCTTGAGCGGGATGATGGACTGGATCAGGAGGGGGTTGGTGTATTTCATGTAGAGGTGCATGAAACCCATCATGGCGAGACCGGTAAGTTGCGATCGGAAGTTGGCCTTGATCTGCTGCGAGTCGTAGGCTTGCACCGTCGTGGTCACAAGCTTGCCCTCCTCCGAGGAGCCCATGGGGGCGGGCTCGACATATTTGAGTGTTGTCAGATCTGTGCGTAGGACAACTGTCAGTACATATATCCGGTGTCGCCTCTCATCACTGGTGATGCTATCTACGTGTCGAGGCTCGTACCTTTCTTCTTGTTGATCTGTAACAGGACGTAGCCGTAGATGGCGGCTATCAGGACGTTGCTACCGATGTAGAGGGCTCGAACGCCGGTGAGAACGGTAGGGTCTTCGAAGGGGACCTTCTTGGCCACCTGCATCATCAAAAGGATGATGACCAGGTTGGTTCTGGTGGGCGCATTGTCGTCAGCAAGCTGGGAGGATGGGCAGCAGATCGACGGCGGATCTGGCGAGGCCACGCGACTTACACCTGGGAGTTGAGGAGACCCATGTTTGCGACGGCGACGAAGAGGCGTGGCGAAGAGAGCGGATGGAGGGTAGAACAGCGACCTGAAGAGGCGGAACACGGATAAAAAACGAGAAGTTGGGAAGGACAGGCTGCCGTACAGGGAAACACAAGAATGTCCTGCTCTGTGGCGGGTTGGGCGGAAGTGGATGGAGAGCGATAGAAGAGACAGAAAATGTTGGAGACTTTCTTTGTTCCCGGTTTTAGTCTAAACAGTTGCACGTAGTACTTGGCTGTATTACGAGCCGCCGTTGGGCGTGAAGGTTCCGGCTGGGATACGCCAAAGACACGCTAAAGGCAGCTAATCATGAACGAATGGCAAAGAGGACACTTGTTCTAGATGCGTTCGATGCATCAAGGTAAGTACACCCAGATAGGCGACAGATAAGTCGAGTCTCCACTCTTATCGATATCGGGTGCAGGGATAGCCAACCCTGCAAGGTCCTTATACCTAGCACCTACACCTACTCGTACCTACCACTTACCTTCCTCAACTCGCAGGCTCGCCGCCTTGATCGTGTACAAATATCCATGGACATCAAAGCAGAGAGCTCCTTCGGCATATTTGATGAGCTTTCATCAAAACCCACAAGCAAAATGTCCAACCCGCCAAGGAGGAACTCGGTGCTTTCCTTTCCTCTTTGCTTCGGCAGGTGAGTTTGATGGTATGCTAAATAGGCCTCTTCCATGCTTGCTTCAGCTTGAAAGCGACTAAAGCAAGCAGCACGACATGTCTTTGATCCATGCTATAGCGACCGTTGCCTGAGTATTATACAATGGATGTGGTCGCCCATATCAACCGTGGTGCTTCCACAATGTTGTGTATATCAGACCTCATGCCCTGGGGCGATGGACCTCTTCTGTGTGCGCAAACCTCGCCACACCAAAGAGAGACACCACAGCAGCGAAACCAATAAGCGTGAGAAGACGTCCGTGATTCGCGTTGAAGCTCGACCAAGCGGCGATCCGACGAAGAAAACAGAACAAAGTAGACAGACACGTCGCAGGTCGAGGATGAGCGCAATGCTTTATCCACATGAACGGGCACCTCCCGGTCGCCCAACGGCACTCAACCTAGGAAACCTAGAACAGCCGTTTGATCGTGCCCTCGATTCCGCATACACACCCCGTCCGCCAACCCATGATCCTAATCGCGACGAGCATGAAGCCAATCTACATGTTCCACAAGATCAGGCTCAGGAGACTCCACAGCAACCGGTGCCTGTAAGACAATTCTACGTGCACCCCTATTCCGCCCGACATTATCGTTTCGCCGTGGTCGACAACAGCACAACCTGCCATGGCCCTAGCCCGGTTCCGTATCCGGTCTGCTATCTGGTGCGAGTGCCCGAGGTCGCTGCTGTGCGTGATATCGAAGAGGCCCTGGTTCGCCATTCAGGACTGGTGGCTATGACCAGACTAAAAGCAAACTCCGAGTTGATTCGCATCAACACGTTCCATAGCATCAGAGCTCTTCATGAGGCTTCGATGCAACTAGAGGTTTGGGACATCGATAACGGCGCCGGAAATATGAGAATGCCGCGAAATGGGAGAGGCGAATAAACTTGGGAGGATGCAGAGTTGTCGCTTAAGCTGCTCATGCGACGCGTATGTTCTTGTTGATGGAGTCTATGGGGCATTCAACAACAAGTTACGATCTGTTGAGAGTCATAACAGCACGAAGGGCGAAAGACCAAGGACATCAACGGTTGCTTACTAGTATCAATTAGCAGTAGACCCCTTCAAAAATCCACTTCTGCTAATTCACACAAGTTTCTTGAAAGTGCGCTAAATACGTAGGGATTCAGTCTGACACCTTTTCCTATTCAACGGCTGCCGACAGGCGGTTGGTTCGATCCGTGTTGAATTCGATCTCTAAGCATCGACGTCTGGCAACAAGCCTTATCATACACCCCCCTCCAAACCCTAGGCGTCCCATCCCCCCCAAGACGTCTAATCCATTCCGACTCATCTCGCGCCACTCTGGCGACAGGCTTTCCCTTGTGCATGGCGGTCTTGAAGTTCGCCATCACACCTGGCGCATTATAGCATGATGTCCCGCCGCAGTTGCGACCCTTCCACGCCTCCCACGTCGGTATGTAATTGACCGTCAGGCGCTGCTCACGCGGGAGCTCTCTCCGCCGAAGCAGGAAGAGCACCCCTTCTTGCACGTCCAGTAACGCCGCAACCCACTCGCGCAAGAGCTCCTTAGCATTATCCAACCACTGTAGCTCGCTGGAGTCAGTGATTACTCTTTTAGAGGAGATCGGCACAGGTTTTAGGAGTTCCGCAAGCTCCCGAGACACGTCCATTGCTTTAACGGGAAATTTTTGACTCCCCAAGCGACTAGAACAGGAAGAAAATGAGCCCAGGGGCTACTCACCGCGGTCCGGTCCACTATCTTCTCCGGCGAGTTCTCGATGTCCTCCGGGAATTGCTTCTGGAGCCGTTTTAGCCAGGTCGCCATGGCCACGCGCTTTCCCTGTAGTTTTTCCACGCGCCGCTTCAGCGTGGAGACGGATATGGCCATCTGTGTGGACCAGAAGCCCTTTTCATACCAACTTTTTCCCATGTGACTAGTGAGATCCTTCAGCTCGCTGTCGGTGCCTTCAGCTTCTTGAATGTGCTTATATACCACGTCCAGGTCTTTAAATAGCTCGTCGTGTGTGCGGACTAGAGCTTCTGTGATGCGGCGCGCCGAGAACCTCAGCGCCGCAAAGCCATCCTCGTCCAGCGGCGACGTCTCGCCCCCCCCGTCTTTCTCCTCCGCCTTCTTCTCAGAAGCAAAAAACTCCATATCTATCAAGTTTTGACTCTCCGCCAACGCGGACACCCAGCGTTTATTCAGATCCCCGGCTTCGGTGTCGTTTAGCGGATGTCCGTCGACGTATACGCGCCACAGCGCCCCGGCGTAGCCCACCAGTTCGACGATGACACGCTCGCGATTGTCGAGGAATTTCGTCCAGGCCGTGTGCGCAGTTTCGAGCTGCTTCGCCCGCAATGAGATAAGGCGCTGGTGATAATCGCGCCATTCCCCGCCGGTCACGACCTTTGCCCACATGGTGTCGATCGCGCCCGTCGCGGCATCCGCTGCGGTGAACCAGTCGTCGTAGTCCTCGACCGCCGTCACGAGCTCTCTGTAGTCGTTCCAGAATGGCGTCGTCTGCCCTGCAGGGCCCTCCTTGGCCGGCGGGATCGCGTGCGCTTCGTCTTGCACCGGTGGGGGACTGGGCCTAGACCTGAACAACCACAATAGGAGTACGCTGAACGCGGTAAGGACGAACAGCCATTGTTGCCGCTCTTTGCGTTTGCGTCTCGATGATCTTCTGTAGATCGGGGGTTGGAAGTTTTGCTGGTCAAAGCGGAATGACCTGTTGTCGTATTCTGGGTGGTAGTTCATTGTGTATTGGCGGGTGTCTCCCGACAGCTAATTGTGAAGTGAGAGCTTTAGGGCGTTCCTTACATATCAAGTGCCATAGGGTTGTATTGGCAGATTATGCAAGTATACTGCGCCTATTTCCCTGTCCTATATGTTGCCAAGCAAGTGAAAGGGAAATAATAACTTGGAGGTGTACTGTATTGACGGCATTGGCGGGGCATTGTTTCCGCATACTTGATTGCCATCCTACGTTTGCGGAAGTAGAAGGTTGTCTTTGTTCCGTCGTGGTAGGAACGGGGCACTTTTAGAAGACTTGGCTATTAAGAGGTTCGCTGAGTTTGAAACGAGAGATGCATGATTGAGACTAGTAAACTTACTTGTAAGATAAATGGCCTCATGGATCTTACCTGCCATTGAGAAGTTCGCGGCTTAAAGTTCGAGCTTATATAGCTCATCATTTCTCACCTATATATGGGTTTCAAGTTAAGTGCAATGATCTTCGAAAGTGAGACAGATGGTTACTGAGTTAGTTCTGGTGAGCTAAGTTTATGAATCTTGCTTGCTGCATATATATAAAAGTATCTGGCTTTAAGTTCAACTCTATGTAAGCTACCACTGCCTGCTCTTATTTGCGAAGTCGAGGCATTTAACTTCGAACTGCGGTTGTGCTCAAACTCTCTTGTTGTTTGTTTATTATTTACCCTCTGCCTCTGACTCTTCTCTCGTCTATAAATTCTCCCTCCCCTCACCTGTCCGACCTTTCTCACATCTCCTGCTCCAACCCAAAACAAACCCTTCTCATCGTTTCAATCAGCCCCCTCTCTCCAAAGTCCTCCCGTCGAGGCACTCGCCTTTATTTCCCATATCTTACAACGCAGTTTACTACCCCAAACGCTCCTCGTTGTCATGCATATTATTCCCGCCTATTTTTACAACATGCTTATTCTAGCATGATATCTAAGGTATGTTTTGAACAATAGCTGTCGCGTGAGAAGTCTCACGACACACACCATCGTGGGCTCAGCAAGTCTGTACGCAGGATATCGTTCACTGCCCCACACCGTCATGAACGCTGCGAACAGAGATTTGGAGCTAATGGAGAGGCCCAGAAGTCGTGCGAAAAGTATCGGGTCTATCATGCAACATCTCGGGTGAAGCTAATAGCCCGCCTCTCCGAAGTAAGAGACCGTGTAGTCCAGTTTGATTGCTCTCAAAGCCATTCCTGTCTACAGGAGCTGATACCATCAATCCTTTCGAATGAAGGTATTGTCATTTCTCCAGATCGTTATTCACTTCTATTTCTCATTCGGGCGGCTCACATGTCCAATCCAGAAACGATAACACCAGGATGTGCAGCGCTAGCCTACATTATCAGCCATCAACGGTACTATGCCTTCGCTGATTCCCCCATCAAGCGTATCGGAACACGCGTCTCCTCCTCATCCGGTCTATTGCATAGGCTGCCAATCATCACATGTTCGCGAATAGAGCCATCATGTCGTTCACTCGAAAAGCAATATATGGATTGTTGAGGAGTGCCAGTGAACCACCGACTCTAGCCTAACACTTGGAAGCTCTAGGCTACCCGGCGACCGGCCAACGGGGGCAATACATGAGACAGCGCGTCGGGGGGCTTCATTTAAGAATAACACTTCGGAATGGTGTCAAAGCCACATTATCGCTGTCGCCCAGCCCGTGCTTATCGCTGAGATTGTCATGCGACTAGACAGAGAATCTTCCGTAATGGCGGGTACGCCACGCACAACTGAGCCATTACGTCCCTTCCACCCAGAAGATGAAAAGATGTCTGGTTTTCTCAACGTACCCCTTTAACTAGCATTCTTCGGATCCCCGGCAATTAATAGGGCCGGAACGTGGCGGTGTATTTCCTGCTGTCCGAGCATCAGCACCTTTTCCGGTTAGCAAACCGTAACCTTGTCGGATTGCTTACAATCACCAATGGTCCCTACTGTGCGGTTTGGAATCGGGCAGCCTACCGACAGGCCTACTCCTTGACATAGAAGCAACCCTGAGCGTTAGGGCAGAGTTTCCAAACTGCCGGCGTGGTGGGAATCTTTGGAGGGACTTCGGATGGGTGGTTTCCCAAGCCGCGCTGTGTGGAATAGGTAACAATGAGACTGGTATACATGGTCGACAATTCATTGGAAAACAGGCTTGTGGTTGCCTGAAACTGGATTGGCCACGCCCAATTATCCTTCGGGGCTCTAAAATATCGGAGTCACATACCCCCCCTATTCACAGCGGGCCGGCAACCCCTATATTTATATTATTTCTGTCACGATCCTTGAGAACAAAGGGCATGTATGTATATAGGCAGATATTGCGTAGCCTCACCAGATTAGAACCCCTGCGCAACAATAGAAGTCATTACATACCCCCCACCACAGAGATCCTGACAATTTCCTCATTGTTCAGCATCACCTGTTTGCTCCATTGGCTCACTATGTATACCGAGGTAGAGAAAAGGTAAGGGGGCCTGATCACAGCTCGAATGACCGGGTGTCGTCCACAAGCGTCGTCCTCATCGCTAAAAATTCAAAATCTAGCCGAGTGTGGCCAAAGCCGGAGCGACCAAAATCTCCCTCCCTTTCATCATGTTTCGCCCCTGCTTATGCTATTAGACTTGACCCGAACGGCAGAAAATCGATTAACACCAAAATCAAATACGACTAATAAGCAAGATTTGAAGTCCGCAAACAGAGCCCAAACAGGAACGGGATATGTTATCCCCAGCCTAAGGCTGACTCAGGCTATTAGAACCAAGTTATATATATATACTACCCTCGAATGTACTTCGTACGCCTTTCTTTCCTTCAAGTTTTAGTCTTGGCTAATACCCACTATTAATACCACTTCTGTTGCATTTGATGTATGCACTTCGTTATGTGACAAAAACACGCGCGCCGGTCGAACTATTCAAGTTAGGCCCCTCATCTCGGCCCATGTTCTGTGCTAGGGATATGCTAATTCATCAATCAAAAACCAATTCTACAGCTACGATGATCTTGGACATGTTACGTGGTCAGTGCAACATGAAAGCAAAGGTGTTAGAAGTTAGCTCGAAAGATCATTGTCTTAGGTGAATCGCCGAAGAAGAGGTCATTAGTGTCACCCCCTTTTTCTAGACATCAGGGTAGTATTCCAGGAAAACAGCGCAAGCGTAAGTATACCATGACCAAGATGCTCTGCACCCAATACCCGGGGCTAGAACGTTGTACATGGTCGGGATGGTCGGCGGTTAACTGTTTTCAGCCAATCCGCTGGCTAGTGAGCATCTGCAGGTTTCCATACGAATTGCTTTTTTTTACCTCCCTAACAACCAATAAGGATATTAATTCATAGGGCATACTACACATTTAGGTTAGAGGGCTGTGTTTCAGGTAGCCGGCCACCCCCGGCCTGCCTCGAAACTTCCGCTATGTAAGCTCTTCCGTCAGTAGGTACATATTCTTGCCTGTATACTTGAACTAATACGGCTCTTTAGGTATAGCGTGTATAGCTTTTGGTATGTTGTTGCCTTCTGTACTAGCGCGTAGCCTTGTCACAGTTTAAGATACGATATATTACATAGGTAGTATAGAATTGAGCATTATTAACCGTCTTAAGCACTATCCATTTTTAAGCACTATCCATTTGGTGCTAGGATATGCCAAGACACTAAAAATGAACATTGAAGAACAGCTCAAGTGATTTTCCGCGAATAGGTTTCTCTAGTCCCAGCACGTAAAAGCGAAATTAGGCGCAGGTCTTAAGTGACTTCTCGTCGAGGTATAAATCATACCAGACCTAGTATATCGCCCCCACTCTCGGCCAATCGGTTCTCAGAGTTTACGTCCTTCCCTTTCCTCCATTAACCAGCTTTGGGGGGGTAATGTACCACATCAGGTTCCCAGCGTTCGAGAGTAGCCCCAAAGGCTTATATGTATAATAAAAGTGTATGCCTCTTTAGAAACTTCCTATAAATAAATTCCACGGAACCAAAATCTTGGGCACCTGGGCGGGATATCCCGTTGTTTCAATGTGCCCCTAACATTGAGCGGCCAAGCATAAAGCCAAACTATTGGCTGTTTTCGCGCCCTGCATGCGCCCGTTTGCGGTTTGTTCGAAGACTGCCTCACTTCATCATACGCCATGATGGGGGCGTACGAGGGATCTACTGTTCGGCTGTCTTGGGGGGAGGGGGGGCGCGGGGGCTTATCAAGGTCTGGCCAAGAATAGAGTAAAGAACCTGCACAAACATAGCTTTATGACAATTATACCTAAAAAAAAACATAAGTGGGTATAGCTAGATGTTTAGCTAACCTCGAGCCCGCACGTTATCTAACAAGGGTGTGCTGTTCGGGGGAAAGAGAAATCTCATTCAGATGTTCGTTCCAACTAGCCGTGCCGATGCATAACTCTATCTTATTATGAGAATATGTGAGGACTTCTGGATAGTATGTGTAGTTATATTGCAACAACCATAGAAGTCTAACAAAGAGAACCTAGAGTTCAAGTCACCCCTAACCCCCTTCCTGGGACCGGGAGGTGGGGGGGCTGCTGGACACGGACACCAGATATAAATGATGAGGCCGCTATTCGTCCCAGCTCTCGCTTCCGCCCTGTGTGGGTTAGATACCGAAACAGTAAGAGTTGACGCAGCTCGTGCTCCAACCTGCTTTGAGGATATACAGAGACTTTAGGTCAATTATTGGGTCCTGTTTGCTAAGCCGGCTACTCAGTCGCCCGTTCCCGACCATAATGACCAACAAAATGTCCGAGTTAGACAGATTTACGAGAGTCGCAGCGCAGGCCTGTTAAACGACCATGTTGTAGCGTTCGAGATGTGCTTTGAACATGGATTCGTAGACGAAAGTAGATGCCACACAGCTAGTCCCTCTTAAGTCCTGTAGTAAAAGAAAGCGCTTGAGGCTGGCGGTTACGGTCTATGAAGATCACAAAAATATAGCTAGCTCTAGAGCACAAGCGCTTGCCACACTAGGTGAGAAAGGCGCTAATGGGAATGTGTATTCTCCTGTTACTGATGCGCAGATCTACAACACATAAAGCGTACACTGGGGGCTAATATTAATTTCAAATGAGACCAGATGGGTAGCAACGGAATGCTCCTTGGAGTTATATGTGCGGAGCTTTCAGGCATCCGTTCAAAATTCGGTTTATCGGGAGACCACACTTGCCTCGTGGTCTAGCACAGTGACGGCTCCTTGGGAGTCTCCAAATAACGCAATGGATATGGGCTTCATCGTACCCAATAATATCAACTTTGGCGTCTACAACGGGCAGAAGTTTATATACGGACGGGGGGCCCCCACTTCGATGTACTTCAACTTCTTTGAGTGGCTTGACGGGATAGCGGGTGGATCGTCCGAAACATACTTCGACTTCATCGCTCATACGCAGAACACAAAGGGCATGACAGAAGACATCCTCGAGGCCTTAATGCTTCAGCCATACACCAAGTGCGGCAGGGAAGAGGACAGGTTCAGGTGCTTCATGGCCAATCTGGCAAGTGCCATGTCCAAGACCATGCGTGACTCAGTCCTCAACGATGCCAAGCGTGACAACTTGAGCAGCTCCCCAAATCCCGGTAACATGGCAGTCGGGCGAACGATGGTATAGAGAATTTTTCTGATGGTGCGCTGGAAATGGATATGCTTCTCGGTGTTCATTTGGATATTGACGGCTGTCACTTGGATTTGGACTGGCATTCTTACCCGACGTTGAAAGTTGATGAAGTGGAGAAATGATGTTTTCCCTCTTCTATTTCTTTATCGCGAGAGCTACGAAATGAGCAACAGTCGGTTGGTTAGCAGCAGGTCTTTTACAATGAAGGCCAAGGGTCTTCATATTAAGTTATGATTTAGGAGAAAGCAGATCAAGTTTTTTTGTCTCATTTATATAGTTCTTTCTACCCCCCTCTCTTAGCTATAGCAGATAAGATATTTCGAGATCGTTTTCAACTACCGCGAAAGTGATATCCACGACCGAGATAGGTAACTACTTCTGTTAGCGCGAAGAACTCTAAAACAAAATACCTTCGTACTCTTTGTTGTGCGCGTGCGTCGTGACTCTTACTTGCTTATCTTTGTATAAGGAGGTCAGCGATTATCTACAGTAACGACCAATCGTGCTTGAGGATCAACCGTTCCCACCAACAAGGATTCCAATAAGAGCCAAGTCCCACTGATATCATGTGCTTGCCCAATATATGTACTGTATGTTTAAGAGTCGCGCAAGCCAAGCCCGTCTGGCAGATCGCCAAGAGACCGGCCTGCTTGGCTTGTTGCTACAGGCAGCTAATCTCAAAACAGTTGACTGATCCACGTATCTTTGCTATCTAATCATGTATGGTAAAAAGCTGCCTGATATACGTTGTATCCATTGATGACCAACAGTTGGTATGCGTAATATTTTTACGCCGTAATAGCACAGCATGACTCCTGCCAGATTTGTCATAGTCCAATCACCATTGCCATACGGTTGATATGGTCGCTGGCTCTCACTATCTAGGCTAGCGTCTTACTGTCCGGGGTAGTGCACTATCCAAAGGACTAGGACTGCGCCGCGCGAGACCACAGCTAATAAAGGCATCGCGCCCGTCTTGGCTCTTCTCCCCCGCATCCACCTTTTCCAGACGAAGCGACTCAACGTGAACGCCAAGCGACGATGGCTGAGAAAACCGACAACGAGCGATCAACGCCATCGCCAACGGCCCACACCTCGTACTATCCACCTAGACAACGTCGGGTTTACGACCCCAATGTGACGTTCGAGGAATACCACTTTTACGCTCAGCGAACACGCGAAGAGCAACTACTCCTCGAGGCACCACAATGGCAGTGGCGGACTCTCTTCTCTTCAAAGAAGACTACCAATGCCGTAGAAGGAGGGGATCACCATACTAGACCGAGTGTTGGCCAGGTCGTGACTGATGAAGAATGGGTAGATGCAAGCCGAGCGTTCCGCACGGCTTCATGGGGAGCCGTCTTCTACTTGGTAAGAAAACCCTCAAAAGACAATATGAGAAGCTAATAGACCAGATCACCACGGATATTCTCGGACCCTTCGCTGTCCCATTCGCTATTGGTACGCTTGGTTACGGTCCAGGCATTGGCATCTTTACGGCTTTCGGCATTGTCAGTGTTTATAGCGGATATCTGCTCTGGAAGGTCTTCATGGGGGTCGACTCCCATGAATTTCCAGCGCGTAATTATGGCGATCTAGCATTCCGAGCATGGGGAACAACCGCTCGCTACGTTGTCAACATTCTCCAAGCCGTTGCACTCCTACTACTACTCGGTCAAGTTACAATTTTGTTTGGCCAAAACATCTCCGAAATATCTAAATATCGCCTTTGCTACGTCGTCTGTCCGTTGATCTTCGTCGTCGTCGGATTCTTTCTGACTCAGATCCGGTCGTTGAGATCATTTGGCTGGCTTGCTAACTTCGGATTCTGGCTCAATATTTTGTCAATCTTCATCTCCATGGGAGCTACCGCCCACAATCCGCCCAATTTTTCAATCGCTACTTTGGGATCTGTCGGAAGTAAGTAACCCTAATTGCGATAGACGAATGAGCTAATAAAAAGCCAGGTGCGATCGACCCGGCGTCTATCACACCCGATGCCAATGGCAATTATCCTCCCATAGTCACATATGCAGGCCTTCCTACAACGAATCTTATTGGAGCTATAAATGGCTTGCTCTCCGGAGTATTAGCATTTGCCGGCCTACAGTTGTTCATTGAGTTTATGGCAGAAATGAGGAGACCGCGTGATTTTCTGAAAGGCATGTTCGTTGCGCAAGCTGTCATCTACACTGTCTATGTTGTATACGGATCTTTCATGTACTACTATCAAGGACAATATACCTTCAATCCAGCATATCTCGGGGTTTCTAATTATGCATGGCAGACGGCCGGTTCGTTTTCACTCCCCTATCCTCACCCATCAAGGCTAATTGATTTGCACAGGCAACACACTTACCCTTTTGAGTGGCCTAATTGCCGCAGCGCTATACGGAAATATCGGCATCAAAGTCTTCTACAATAATGTCCTAGTGGATTTCTTTAGAGCTCCACTGATCACCTCGAAAGGAGGAAAGATCTTTTATGCCGCAATTGTTCCAATCTGGTGGAGCATCGCGTTCATCATCGCCGCCGCAATCCCCGCATACATCTACTTTGTCAGTATCATATCTGCAGCGGCCCTTCTCAATTTATCGTACACAATCCCACCGTGGATCGCACTCGGATACGACATAAAGAAGGCCACGATAGGTACCTTTGATCCTGCGATGGGTCGAACTTCTAGGGGTCTGGTCGGCTTCAAACGCTATATCCGAGGATTCTGGTCTGGAGGTATTCTTCAAGTATCAATCAACATTTGGCATGTGTTGTTTTTCCTAGCCTCCCTTTCATTGTCCGGATTGGGCTTGTATGCCTCTATTGAAGGGTAAAGCTCCCTCCCAATTCCTCAAAGGCTGAGCTAGATTAAAACACTAACGCTTATTAGGTTCATTGAAGCCTTTAAAATCCCGCAAGTCAACTCATTTACTTGCCGATCTCCATTGAATCTCGGAACGTGAGGCCAAATATTGATAGGTAATTGATAGACATAATTGCGTCACTGGATTACTTAGTATGTTTCTTATCTAGACAGCCATCTTTGTTGGGCGAATCGAGTTACTCTCCGGGAAAGAAGGATGAAAAGATGTACCATATTCCGTCCTATCCTATCCGATTCTATAGTTCACGAGAGCTCGGCGTTACGATACTTCCCTTGAAACAAAGAATGTGTGTATATATAGCTAAGGACTACGTTGCGAAGGTATTTAGACCTCCTCGCGCAAGAACAAGAACCTACCTACACCTATTCATACCTGAGACCCTAACGCCCAGGGCTAGCGTTTTAGGAATTAGTCATTAGTACACAACATTTTCATTTAGAATTAGCAAACCCGGTAAGCTAGCAGGGTATAAGGGTAGATTGGTCTCCAATTTAAGACTCAGTTAGCTAGAAGAGGACTCCCGGCTACCTATATATAACCTGTACAGAATAAACTCGAGGACCATTCAAAGTATTAAAGTAAGACAGTAAGAATTGTGTGCTCCCTAGCGTGATAAGGGCTTATGTAAAGACTAGGAATATTGTTCATATGTAACTAATAATTCTCTTTTGGTCTAAAGGGTCCTTGGCTTCCTAATTTATCTCCCGATGTAAGCTTGCCATTTGCCCTTTATTTATAAGCAGCCTTGGGATCCGTGCCTCCGGTCCAAGCCCGCAATAATATGAGTTTCTACAAGCCCCGTGGTAATCGCCGGCCAATAGTTACGACCTCTGAGGTTGTATGTCTAGCCGGAAGGCTAGGCATCTGGCCTTCGGCCATGTAACACCTATCGTAATTGCCCCATCTGCAAGAATATAGTTAAACTACCATTCAACATGGAATTGACAAGTCTATATTACATTCGAGTTGATTACTGCCTGATACTAAAACGCCCTAGTTGGTATTTTCTGATGTTCTAGCTACGTGGTAATTAGAGCTTAAAAGAATTATAAAGCTCTTTACATAAAGATCAATAATTTGTATAGGTGATCTTTTACTTGTCTGTTTAAGTTTACTAGGCTTACTTACATCTTAATTATTTGTTTAGATAGAGTATAGTATTGCTAAAGCCAGCTTTAATGTATTACTTTCCTTTTTTTATTCTGCAGGTTACTCTAAGTTAAATAGGGTAGAGAGGTAGCTGCAACTAACATAGCAACACCTTAACAGTAGGCAATTGAGACAAACAGAGAAGAAATATACCTTTTAGAAAAGCTGCCTGCTGCCTGCGGATTACAACCACGAACTGGCATAGTTGCCAATAGGCTGCAAGCTTATAAACTTGACAACAGGCAAGGTGTCTATCCAGGATCAGTCTTGCAGAATAGCAGATGTAGATTTGCACGGATGCTGTGCAAGATGTAGAACCTAAAAGGTAGATTAGAAAGGGGAGCATATGAAGCTTGTTAACGGGTGCGAGCTGCGTAACGACCTGTGCTATTAGTATCCACTGGGGCTCCGTGAAGCGAGCGTTATGAGGCATTAGTTAGTACCACTACCTGCCTGTTTTTGTCTCTAATAATATAAAGTATACTTTTATAAAAAGCGCACTTCCCCTTTGTCAGCGTGGTTTTACAATGCTAATGTAGGAGCAACAATAAAAAGGGCACAATACATTGTACAACAATTTCATTGTGATGAAGAGGTCGCAGTAGGTATAAATTATAGTCAAATTCGCCTTCACCTATAGCTTAGATAGTCACACATACAATAACAATACAGCAGGCAGGTAAACGTTCGAAGTTGACAATCGTATGGAACATTGACAAAATGAGTAAAGCCACCATAATCACGCTTTACCTCACTACCTTCATCTCCATATTGTCTATTCTGACTATGTGGTGGTCATCCGAGGCTGTCTTGACTATGATTTCTAGGTTGACTGTTCACGCCGCTCTATTAATGGCCGTTATGCCACTCGTCTTCAGACTTGTCAAAGTGTCTATTACTATCGACCGGTTTCGCAAACGCTTTCGAATTACTGTATTTCACTTCTTGTTGGTCGTGTTTTGGCTCCTCCTCGTCGGCTGCGATTGGTATGCCACCGGTTCGCTTATTTCTGCATTCTACCATCCGTCTGAACCGCCATTCTTAGCAGTCTCTATGCACCGCCTCTGGTACAACGGTTTCGGTCTTAGCCCTAGAACAGGGGTTGTGTCGATTTATGATTACCTCTTCCAGATGATCATCGAATCCCAACTATTCTGGCAGTATTTCATCCCTACCTTTATTCTTTTGACTATCTATGATTGGGCTGTCTTCATATATGAAGACTACTATATCACATTTAAAGATTTAGGTCTTGGTGGTTCGGGTACATCATTTAGGGGATGGGCCTTAGCTCGTCTTCGAGAAATCGTAGCCAATGTTGATGTTATGCGGCCCCCCCGCGTCCCGCAGACTCAATCCCCCTACCGCGGCCGTCTTTACCGGTTACCCCAGCGCATTGGTACGCGGCCAAGCATTCTCGGCGTCACACCTCAGAGGCAGGTTGATTTTCCCGCCCCACCCAACACTCAAGCTGCTCTCGAGGAGATCATGGCCGAATTTGTCACATCTGAGTCTGGACACACTATTGAAATAAGGCAGTCTTTCCTTGAGGGCGGCCTTCAAGCCCTTCGTCGCCGACTCACGATTCCCGTGAATGAACAGGGTGGCCCATTAGATCCTAGAGCTGCTTTTAATACGCCGGATACGTTTGGTGGAGAGATAGCTCATATCCACCGAGACGGTACATCCCACGTAGTCTTGCATCCCGAGTGCTGCCGAAGGGTACTCGAGTCTGGGTGGGGCCAGAGGCATCCCTTTACCACTACCTCGTTTATCTGGAAATTTTATTTCAACTGGTACCTTGGGATTCGGTTACCCGTCCCCGAGGGCCTCATGATTCTCTATGCGCCACGGGATCAAAGTGAACTCCAAGTTATCCGACAAATTATCCAGGCAGGAGTCTGGTACGCCACCAATGGCGAACTGCACAGCATTGATGCAAACACGTATCCTTTTCCGCCAGGCCCTAATATTGCTGCTGTAGCCTAGTGGCAGTAATATTCCGTTATAGTACTTCATCACCCAGGACATCGTTTATTTTGATGTTTAATATGGTATATTGACTAGTTTCCCACATTGTTTACGATGTTTATATCTATTGAATTCATGCAGTTTTCGTTAAACTTCTTGATATTTTAATATATTGTACAGTTTTTTTTTTTTTTTTTTTTTTTTTTTTTCATAAGACCATGCTTACCTTGTTCATACTGCCCAGATAGTGTCTTATGCAATTATCACACTAGTAGCCTGATGAATTACCCAGCCACCCACAAGACAGTGTTGAACAAAGACATGATTTTAAGCTCTTGAAAGAAACTTTCGTAACTTAATGAAGTATACGTAAACTTGAAATCTATACGTAAGAGAAAAGAAAAAGTTATTTTCTATTTCTATTTAAAGTAAACTTGCACTCATGAAAGATTTATTAAACTTTATAAAAAGCTATAGCAAACCGACATTTTATATTTTTCTTTCTATTTTAGTATAACTACTATAACAAATAGGTCATAAAAAGCTGTTAAAATAAACCTAGGGGATTATAAACCACTACCAACAAAAGTAAACAGATCTTCGGCTTTATAAAAGGACTCTAAAGCAAACCAACACACTGCCTACGTATCGTTGAGTTATTGGATTCAGTTAATTTATATGGGAAATGGCGGGTCGTGACGGGGTGGGTCGTAGGGGGGGGAGAGGGGGGGCCTGGCTTACTATGTTGTTCTACCATATAGCTTTGCGGGGAGAATAGGTGGTTGAGAATTTGAATGTCTATTTCAAAACGCTCTCAAGGGATACTGGAATATTTTATCCCCGAGCGTCCGCATTATTGCACTAGATGAGAGCCAACGCCTTCAAGCTGGATCTTCAAATCCGGCTGAATCAATTGAATTCTTTGAAGACGGTATCAACACATTCATTTGTTACTTCGCATAGCCACAGCTGGGGGGCATCAAAGAGTTTCGCCATTTACAAACTATCCAACGATGGCATCTAGTTGAGATCGATCGCTTGGCACCAAGAGTGGACTTGTTGGAAGTCACAAACACAAATGACCGCCGCGTTATAGCAAAATAGCTCCTTGGAAACACCTTCCATACATGGCGTGAGATGCTTGCCCTCAAATATATTCCTTCTCACCCCCATATCGTCCCTATCCACTGTGTCACAAGGCATAGGAACAAAGGGACTTTTGTATATGTATCTAGGACAGCCTCACGTAGCCTTGAGACCCCTGTGCAACAACAAGAGTCCATTGCCTACCATATACAGGGTTCGTGACACACTGCATCCTCGTGGACGATAGCCAGCGTATTTTTAGCTGGGCTTCAAAACACGTGAATGGAACCAACCTCGAAACCGACAAGAGCCAGTTCAAAATGAAGTGGCTCACACAGCTTACTCATACTCTTGATTATTATCTACACCTCGAGCTCGGTATTATCCACGGGGATCACCAACTTAAGATATGTTAATTGATAAAACTGCGGATAAAATCTTGCTTATTGATTTGTATAATGCTGTAAAAGTGGACGAGGACAAACTAGAATGGGAGTTTAATCAACTTACTTGATCAGTGCATGAGATCATGACGCAGGACTCGGCCCTGGTGGAGGAGAAGCTGCATAATATCTCACCCGGCGACGAAAATACTGATGCCTTTTATGCCTGCGATCCCAGCATCATAAACGAGATGTCGGAGTGGCCAGTTCGTACGAATCTTGATTGCGAGTCCGAGGAAATTTGACAGTACCTTCAAAGTTGGATCCAGCGGCATAAAGCCCTTCCTATAACGGCAACAAATACTACGGTTCAAATCTCGCTTGAGTACCTTCCGCGACCAAGCCCCGCTGTTAAGCAGGACCGTTTAGTTCGGATGGACATATTTTAAGAAATACAGAAGCGTCAAAAGGAGCATCAAGAAGAAAAAGACGCACTACCAGTTGGTCAAATTCGATGGGAACGACCACCATACGCTACCGCCTTTCCCAGCCGAGCAGAAAAGTCAACAGCCCCTCAGCTTCAGGGCGCAGTGTACCGAGCAAACGTAGGGCATCGCTCGATCTGCAGAGCAGTGTCAAACAAGAAGAGGGGAAACTATTAACGGACGCCGAAAAGGAGGAATCGTAGCGAAAAGAACTAAAATTTGCAGTGCAACGGTACCGCACGGGAAGAATGCGGCAGACCACAAGCAACACGCGAGACCCGAGACGGTAGAGGGCTCTGAACCCCCGGAATAAATCGACTTGTTGGATAGAGCGAAATTTTCAGACAGGGAATGATGCCAGGTTTCCTTTATTTTTCGCGCGGGGTCCGTATAACGGTAAAGCACCTACGCCATTCACGACGTACCATAGGTTCTAAAGTTTTCATGGCTCAAAGTCGAATATAATTCTTATTAAAGATACGTCTTACCTATTGATTTGTGAAACCGAGACATTTCCACATATCTCATATATCAAGTCTTTTATCTTTAAATCTATTTTCTGTGTGTGTGTTGGAAATATCGAACCCCCCGTTCCAGTATCTACGGTCGCCCCGTTAAGGTTCAGGCTCGCGTACGGTCACCCAGGGTGATATTTCCACGTATCAGTACCGATTCCCGGCAGGACTTATGAGTGGCTCTCGCCGTCCTCTCTGCGTATGCTGCGGGGTACCTTGTACTATACAGTAGGGTGGTGATCTGGGGTCCCATGCATTTGGGGTTACATTGCCCACCTCAATCGACATCGTCTCGCCGTTTATACAGTGCACGTGATAATCAGTGCTACTTTGGATGAATACACGTCGTACCGATGGAAGATCGTACCGACCAGTTCAATCTACCCCGCTAGATGGGGATATATCTTGGTCCGCCAATCTCACTTTTATATAAACACCCAAGTCAAACAGTCAGACCCATAAGCAATCATTCATCGTTTTACCGCTGTCGATTCATACCATGGCAAACACTGCGACTCACTCTAAAGGGGCAGAAGAGGCGGGGCTTGAAGGTAGTTCGAATCAACAAGACCTACAACTGGAGAAACCGCAGGGCGGTTCCGATACCTTACACAATGTTGACTCGGTTCTAGAGGATTATGCCACTATTATGGCGACTAACAAACCAGATCCATGGGGACCTGGCTATATCAGATTGTATATTCTGGCTGCGACTATTTTTCTTTGTTCGACTATGAGTGGTCAGTGATTATTAAGCTACCATTTCGGGGCACATGGATGGCCTTCGCTAACCTTGGAGCAGGCTTCGACAGTTCCTTAATGGGGTCAATCAATGTGAAACCTTGCTCCTTATTTCCTTTTTTAATACGATTAATCTATCAGCTTTAAGATTTGCTTTCGTGTGCTGATACCAACCCGTAGGCTTTGCCCAATTATACGGAGTATTTCGGATTACCTGCCAGTGGGAATGCATCTACGGGTATCGTCTTTGCCATTTTCCAAGTATGTATGAATGTAGACACGAGGAGGTTGATATCTAGTAATTAACATTTGATTAGGTTGGGCAGATTGGAGGCGCTCTATTCGCGTGGCTAATTGACTGGTACGGTCGAACTTGGCATATTTTCTTCGGGTGTGTAGGCGTCATCGTGGGAACGATAATTACTGGGCTAGCAACCGATCTACCTACCTTCATTGGGGGACGGTTTGTACTGTCCTTCTTTGCTACTCTAACTACTACAGCGGCGCCACTGTATCTTGTTGAGATATCACCAGCGGCATATCGAGGAACAATTGCCGGGACATTCAACACTTTCTACTATGTTGGCTCCATCCTAGCAACATCCTCGGTGTATGGCTGTCACAAGTATCTCGCAGATCAAGGAAACCTCGACTGGAGAATTCCAATCTGGCTCCAAGCAGTTTGCGCTGGACTAGTGGTCTTCGTTATCAAGTTCTTCCCTGAGTCGCCTCGTTACCTCATTCTCAACGACAAGCACGAAGAGGCAAGAAAGATCATAATCAAGTATCACACTAATGGTGATCCCAATCATCCTCTGGTGGATCTCCAGATGAAAGAAAGTGAGCAACAATTTTCTTCCTTTTTTTTTTTAGCAATTATTAGAGCACATGCTATCCTTTTTGGGCAATGCCACGACTGGAAGTTTCTAGGCCCTCACAAATCACACTCCAAATGGCGATAACTGACTGCAAGTATTTTAGTGTTACACAGTGTTCAGGGAATCCCCAAAGCGACGGGGAAAGATTTGTTCGACTTACGGGTACTTGTTGAGACAAGGTCAAGTCGATACAGACTGATGCTAAATATGGTCTTTTCCTGGTTTGCCCAATTTAGTGGGAACAAGTAGGTTTTCCATATCAAAACGTGACATCTTCTATGAGGTAATACTAAGAAACGGATTTAGTATTATATCATATTATCTTCCAGTTATGTTAGATGCAATTGGCGTCAAGGATACAGATACTAAGCTTGTAAGTGAGGTCACCTTTTCATAGACTTGACTACGCAACTACTATTGTAACTTTATTAAATATTTGACACCACGGATTGATAGATCTTAAACATCATATACTCAGCCATCGGCTGGGTATTTTCCACTTGTGGTGCTCGTCTTCACGATATCGTTGGCCGTCGCAAGGTGTGTGGTCCCCAGTAGTTTTTCCCATCCTTTCCAGCGACACTTGAAGTGTCGAACTATTTCTAGATGATAAATCTAGTACCCTTAACGCACCCCTGTTCCTGAACGAGAATTTTTCCAATGAAAAAATTACTGACAATGAACTACTTAGATGCTGATGGGAAGCACGTTCGGCATGGCCATATGTCTCGCACTCGTAGCTGCTGGATCAGCTGGTAAGATTGAATATAACAACAACGCCGCGGCAACTTTGTCGATTGTTTTCATATTTGCGTTTGGCGCTACCTATTCAGGAGGTACATTTCCCCTAGCTCGTTTTACTAGTTCACTTAACTAACCCGAAGAAAAAGCCTTTACTCCCATGCAGCCAGTATATCCCGCTGAAGTCGTCTCAAACCGCATGCGAGCCAAGGCGATGGGCGCCTACAAGATCACATCAGGTGCTGCGGGATTTCTGAATACCTTCGTTGCCCCTATTGCTTTATCCAGTGTATGTGTCCTGCACAAGCTGGATAGTCAATCGTTTTCAGCAAACTCACTACGGCATATAGATAGGGTATTGGTTCTACGTATTCTTCGCTTTTTGGGATACTTTTGAATTCGTATTCATATACCTTTTCTTTGTGGAGACGAAAGGCCTTACTCTCGAAGAGTTAGACGCGTAAGTGTCTCATTCATACGAAAGAGATGCCCAAGACACTGAAAGGCATCAATACTCTACTACATGGATATGTCCTTAGCATTCTCTTAAATTATCCTATCCCTGTTCCCGTCAACCAAGCTAACTAGAGCCAGCATTTTTGAGGCAGACAACCCACGCAAGGCTAGTGTAGAAGCAAAGAAGAAGCTGCAGGAAACGTACAAGTTTTCGGCAGCAAGGGGCAAGATGACGATATAGAAAACTTGGATATCATCACTGAGTCTAATGAAGATTGGTGATCACGACCGGAACAATTCTCCTATGTCCGATGAGTAATAGAGATCTCGCTCCCGCACTAGTGACTTATCTCCGTGTCCACCAATGAGTAACTAGACTAAATCAACAATGGCCTGGTTTTGCCCCCATGCTTTTCAGGATCTAGCGTCGTTGAGCTTCAAGCTCCAAACCGCATTTAGAAAATTAGACTGCTGCAGCTTTGTCAGCGACAAAGTGAAGCTAATATCGCGAGAGTCTATTCAATCCTTCGGGGTTTTTATATCTAAAGTCCAAATTAGCAACTTGCTCGACGGCGTTAAGGTTGGGGCGGGATGAGAGGTATTACCAATGCGAAACTATGAATTAGACTATAAATCTCAGAATATATCTTCAATGAACTTCGATACTCTGATTCACTCCGTAGATCATTCGTCCTATTCGTAGTCCGAGACCGCAATGTACTTCTCTACCTTAACCGCGCTGGCCTTTGGCTGCGCCAACGTTCTTGCAACGCCAACACCCATCCACGCTCCTCGTTCGGCAAGCCTGCCGCTCCCGGCCCGAACTATCTTCCAACTTGACGACACGGTGCCAAAAAGCTGGTTTGAAAACATCGCGTTACGTCAGAATGGCGACCTTCTTGTGACTATGCTACAGCCCTATGGGTCTGTTTACTCCATCAAAGGGCCACTATCCGGCTCGCCCAAGTCGTCTATAATCAACATCCCAAATGCCAACGGGGTACTTGGCATTGCTGAAACAAGCCCTGACGTGTTCATTGTCGCGAGTGGAAACTTCAGTGCCCTCGCAACGCGTGAGTAGCCACCCTAGTCATTCTTAACCTCATAAAGCTCTCTTTTAGCGTGTATGCGACTTGTTTTGCCGATTACTGACACTATATATTATAGCGGTCCCAGGAACCATGGCTGTCTGGGAGATCAATTTGAGGGGCCTAAAGCCGACCACTCGGCTTGTCACAAAGATCCCGGAGGCGGCGCTTCTCAACGGCATTACTACTGTGTCGGACTGCTCGTCGCCTTATGTTCTGATTGCGGACAGTGGTCTGAGTCGAGTCTGGCGTGTAGACGTAAAGACCGGCCAGTACGAGACCGCAGCTGAAGTCCCTGAGATGCAACCTATTGCCAATGCTACACTCGAGATAGGTGTCAACGGTGTGAAGACTCACGATGGGCACCTCTATTTCAGCAACAGCAACTATGCGTCCATCTACCGCTTGCCCATCGACAAGAACGGCGTGGCGGCTAAGGGGGCTAAAGCAGAGCTTGCTGCCAGCTTCGACGCTAGCGGTGTCGACGATTTCCAGATTGACGAAAGGGGCAATTTCTGGACTGCCACCTTCGACAATAGTTTGGCAGTTGCCAAACCGGGCTCTACCGGAGTCGTTGTCGATGGCAAACTCACCGAGCTCACTGTTGCTGGAAATACAGCTCTGGCGTTTGGACGGACCAAGAGCGCTAAGAATCTTGTCTTCGTAGTTACGGGAGGAGCCCAGGCTGCGCCAGTCAACGGCACCATAACCGAGCCAGCGAAGATTGTGGCGATTGATAGAACTGGCTTCCAGTATTAGAGTTTCGTTCTGTTCGCTATATCCTACGTCTCCTTTCTTGAGAAGAGGCGTAGCGTGTAGTAATATTTAATATGTAAATAAAATGGGAATTGTCGAAGAGGTTTAGACTTACGTCATCGAGGCAGGATAAATATGGCTTGCGCGTTTTCTACCATAATTAGACTAGCGTGTTTGTATGTTAGTACTTAGCACTGGTGCGCTTAAATCCTACTTTTGTATCCAGTCAAATCCGCTTCTTAGTGACTTCGAAAGAGGTTAGCCAGTCTATAAATGAGTTCGTGCAGTACAAGAGGGCGAGGAGAAAAGTCTTGATTAGTAGCATATACTAGATTATGTTCCTTGTCCTATTTAGGAAGATGACATATTCGCATTCATATTATACTTCGCACAGAAATTTATGTTTGCTGACTCCATTGTGGCTGTGCTCCCAGCATCATCCTGTTAAATTTTTGAAAGATTATTATTACGGGTATATAGTACTTTGTCTTGACAAGAGAGTATTATGTAATAATGCCTCCGCATTATCTTCTCCTTTCTCTGGCATTTCCTACCTGCTGTAGTACATGAGTGTACCATAAACACCAGATACAGGTATTGCAAACGGGTGGGCACTTATTCATGCAGAAGATGAAAGGAGATGCTGCACTATACCTACCTATAAAACATTTCCAACTCAGATTGCCGGGGTTTGTTCGATCTACATGGCAGGGTCTCTCTTCTCCCCCTTTCTTACAATAGGTTCCCGACGTCGTCAAGGGCCGTGTGATATTCGTTTTGTTTTTTATCCACTCTACCGGCCTACTTGGACCTGATAAGTATTGTTTTCTAACTGGTTTTGTATCAGCGAAGTAACAGAATAGAAAGGTATACCAGCAGTGCTCTTCTAACGCGAGTTCAGGTCTAGCCCGTGACTGGGTAACAGGATGCAAGGCACAAAAAACAGAGGATAGGTGCTATTTTGAACAGAACAATCTCATAAGTCCATCCTTGTAAAGATTAATACGCAAGGAAGCCTGCTCGTCGGGCTACTTCATCGTTGTCCTGTCACACCAGAATTCTCCAAATAATTACCGCGATATTGGATGCCCTATTGAGGGTACTATAGCGACCGAATGCACTCCATTCAATGTTCCCTATAATAAGATCTATTATTATGTGGCCCCATCTCCTACTGCATTGCTCCGCCTTGCTGTCACAGTCACATTTTTATCTCTCTACCCTGGCTGCTTTGGATGTAGACAGCACACAACAAAGGGACTTGTATGTATAGTTAAAATGGTTCCGCGAAGGTATTTTAGAGGCTCTCAGGCAACAACAAGAGTTAATTGCCTACCTCATGGTGTCGGGATCTCAGGTAGGTGTATGTAATGACTTATATTGTTGCGCATAGGCCCCAATCCAATGCTACGCGACGTCTATCTATATAAATACATGCCCTTTGTTGAAGTATGATCACGGTGATCGTGACACATGTTCAAGGGTTTGTGACAGGTAGTGAAAATCTTGCTGGCTTGAGGGGCTCTCAGACCCGGTTTGACTGACTGCTTCTGTTTTACATGTCACGCTTGCTATGATGATACCAACATTAGGCATGGAACGATTCATAATTACTTAGAATCTGACGGCTAGATATAATGCTATACTTAATAATATACCAATAGCCGCACCAATTCTAGTAGTCAAGTTCATGTAACATTCAAGGATCCCTATTATGATCACCAGCGAGAACGGATGAGGCGTTGAGATAACGTTGTAGATATTAGGATATTGACAGGGAGAAGTAAGGAAAAGAGGGAATGATAAATGAAGATGTTAAGTTGTTCCCGGGGGAAATAATAGACTATTATAAGCTTGTGATAGATCTTTATTATGAGGAAAGATAGGTTATTAAATGGAAGTGAATCTAGAGTAGAATGTCTAGTACGCTTCGCTACCTGGTAGTAAGAACGACTTTTAAATGGCCCTCCCAGGGTGACGACAACACCACATAACTTAGAGTATACAACACGCGTTGTAGAAGTAGAAGTGCCTTCTACTAAGGCAGCATTGATGACTCTGATTAAGTTGTCTTTTGGTATAATTCGCCTCATAGGTTGTTTTATACGTTTAATTTATATATCTGAGGTGTATTGAAATATAGAAATGAGGGTACTAAGAAAAGGTTATAATACAAAGCCTACCTCTAGGTGGCGGACATCTAATACCACCCAAGTGAGATTAGCTATCTTCAACGGGTTGGCTTGGGTTACTTTGCTTGGTAGTGACACTTTATAGTTATGTAGGTAGTCTACATGAAGCTATTAGTGCACTGTCAGTCGTAGGGTGGATATTTCATTATATTGCAACGAAACGTATCTAAGGAAAGTATGACAAGTAAAAGACCTATCACCAGAGTGAAGGTCGACGTATGATCACGCGATGCAATTCCTGTAACAGCTGGACCGGAGGACAACTGTTTCAGAGGTTGGTTACAAAAAGTTCATAAATTCAATTATAGCTTGGTGTAGCATTGATGAGCTGCCGGCTGAAGAAATCTATAATAGAGGGCGAGTTGACCAGAGCGGCAGGATTGATGGAGGTTGGCTAGTGGTCAACAGGACCAGCCGCGTAAGTTTCCGACTTGTTGACGAGTATCATCTATCGCTGATGGAGACTCAACCTCCCAATTACTTGCTGAGTACTACTTTGTCCTTCAGGCTGAGGCTCTACTTTGCGACAAGAAAGGTCGCTTATACGCGATCTGGTAGTCCTCGTTCCTCATCGAACTGGAATCGCAGAATTAGCTGCGCCATTAATGGGGGCTTCCGTTGTAAATTCATTCGCAATCCGAGTTTCACGCGCGCATGTGTAGAAGAGCTGGAGGCCTCTCGTGTGTTGTAGGTAGTATATGCCCGTCGTTAATTCTACTGGTCCACGTCATGGCGCAAGCATAGGGGGTGGCGCTGCTGGGCCTCGCCCATATCAAAGGTTAAAGGGGGAATGGAAGCACTGCCTTCTCGCGGTACTCCCTACTTAGTCGATAGGATGGTCGCCTGACTAAACCAAAAACGACTAGAAATATTCCAATATAGGCTATTAAAGGTTTATTTGCATTGTCGGTTACTATGGTTAACTACCTTATAGGAGGCTAGAGCTAGCATTTCACTGTGTTGAATATTCTCCACGACCGACGGGACACGGCATCATCTACCTACATAGCAGCAGTGTTCCATCGATCAACAAGTTTCTGGAATATGGCCCGGGCCACACTGTACTGTAGTAGCAACCGTCGATAAACCCTGAGAAGCGATGTCTAATACGCGGTGAGGGCTGAACGAGGCTACACACTTACCATCGGACTAAAGGACCTTTTGGCCGATACGAGTATTCGACATGCTCCCGATGTTGAGTTGCGCTGCGAATGCAGATGCGGTACCACATCGGCCAATGACCGGATCGCGATTCGCGACCACCGTGTACGCCCAGCTGGCGGACCGTAAGAGGTATGTGGCGGTATTATATGTACGCTGTAGCATGTAGATATGTTACCTCAGAGTCGTGCGTGCTTCTCAGGTGTCCGTTCAACCGTCGGTGTCGGGGCCTCTCTGTTCGCAATCCAAGGATCCGCCCATTTCTCGGTAGAGCTCCTCGAGTCCCGAAGGTTAATTTAATTTAGTTGCCAATGGAACCCATCGTTGGCTGGTGGTTGTTCTGATGGCCCCTTTCTTGACATGAGGATCTGTCAGTGTCGCTGATTACGTTATTACTTGGTCGGTGCTGCGCCATCCCCTATCTGATTCTTTTTCGTATTTTGGCCCGACGTCCCTGTCCAGCTGAGCTGCCAGGACCAAGCCACATGTTGCATAAAGAACAACGGCAAAAACCACCACATCCAATTGCGGGTTCGCGCAATGTCGGCCCAATCAGGAGACCGCCCCGTGCACCGCCACGGTGCTACCGCTAGACAGGTCCACCGGGGATAATATAGCCCCGACCCGCCGAACGGCTCCTGTCTGAAACGAAAGAAGGTTCTCTGTTGTTTCCATCGGCATGATCGTCTGCCCACATCGGCAGAGCGATGCCTCGCCCGATAGATTGGATGAAGCAGCTACACCATGTTTTACCTGGAGACGGCTAGTTTCAGTTTCACGCTGCCAAAGCCGTACCAGGA
This sequence comes from Xylaria telfairii, assembly GCA_022495065.1. Lineage (NCBI taxonomy): Eukaryota > Fungi > Ascomycota > Sordariomycetes > Xylariales > Xylariaceae > Xylaria > Xylaria telfairii. Next base: position 160,121 of record MU383920.1, read on the forward strand.
TGCCTTGCGACGAGATATACATAGTAGTACACTACCCATGAGCGGGAGAACGAATGCTTCGACTTATACCAATTCTAGTATACGTACGGCGCACTCGGTAGTAGGGATGTTGTATTGTATGCTACCATTCTGCAGCCCTCGGCGCCATGGAGCAAGGCCTTGTGTGTCCTCGGCCGGCCTTCCCCAGGCCCTCGGAGCTTAGCAATGCGAGGACCGACCATATTCCTGTCATCATTGGAAGAACACCTGCGTGCGTGCTTTGACATGTTTCGTCCCACCTTCGAAGGTGCCGCGATCACATACCCAAAGTACTGCTTATCTCCGCATGCCGACCGACCTGTTGCTCGCAAGTTTTAATCGATCCACGAGCAGTCTGCTGTATGCTATGCTATACTACAACCTAAGCAGATAGATAGGTTAGCGTGGTAAGCGGTGGTGGCAGTGCCTTTGGCACCAGCAGATCCGGTTGGTCCAATCCCCATACCATGTTGTCTGGTGGCCAGCCAAGCGCAAATTGCAGATACATATGTAGGTATAGCGCCCAGGTGAGGATTTGTAGACAGGTGAGATGCCTTCTGATCCATCTATGCTCCAGGCTGCCATTTAACAGCGAACCAGAAGCCACTTACCCAGACTCAGCATTCTGAAAGTCCAACCAACCTAAGATAATAGCAGCGCCCCAATGCCGACAAACCCGGCTGTACATTGCAGACTGTATGGTGTGTTGGTTTAATGTTTGATGCCATTTTTAAGGACATACAATGCTAGTATACACAGCAATGTTAAGCACTTGTACAGTATACTTACCCGGCATGCATCCAGCTGCTGGTCTTTGGTTGGATTGCTATTTCAGGAAAGTATCCGCTACTCGCTACTCGCTCCTCAAGAACATGATACAGACATTAATTTCAACGATTTCGTTGCTCCATAGCATCTCAAAATGCATCCACATTTCCTTGGGTACGATGTACACACATTGAATGCCCAACTTGGGCCAGCACGGCAGTACAGTATACTTTGGGTAGCAGGTTGGTTGTTTTCTTGTCAAACATCCCGAGTCCGGATTAGGTAGGTTTGCCGGATTATTCACCCATGCCTCATCATCGTCGTCGTCGCCGTTGTTGTTGCTGTCAAGCACGGCATCGTCATCACTCACACCGCCCCTCTCCCGCTAGCTGGTAGCCTGAGGCACGCTTTCCATTATCGCAGAGAAAGTAGGCGACGATTGGACGGTAACGCTTGAAGAGGAAGCTGGCCTCGTCATCAAGTATACACTCGTCCCTGGTGTGTCCCGCTTTGGTGTTCCTGGCCAGAAGAAAGATCTTGCAGTACTGTAAGTAGATATGTATACTACCTAGGCAGTATATGTAGGTAGCACCTAGAAGCTTTCAGAACGGGACAAAGGGCTAGGCTGCCTTATAGGTGGGCAGACATGTCCGCGGGTCGCAAGGCGGGGTGTGATATGAGGCGAAGCGGGTGCTTGTAGCTATCGGGGCGAACACATCTCCACAAGCGCGAAGCCCTAGTCCGCCAAACGCTGGCTCGGGGGAGAGGGCTTGTTTTAGCCAGTGGACACAGTGGGCACAGTGGACCAGTGCCCCCAGTACCCCCAGTGCACAGAACGTTCTTAAGCAGGGCCTGAGCAGGCATACCCAGTACTGTACAGTACCTAGTCTAGCGCACACCCGAACTATCAGTCGGCCCCATCGCAGAGGCTTACGCGTCCTCTCCCCTCTCTGGGTGCGTCCTGGCCATTGATCCCTGCCACCACGGCGGACGAGCCAAGCGCCTGAGAACCAAGAGAGTGCCGAGAGCGCCAAGCCACGGAGAGAGAGAGCCTTGATGGGCCACTCGCCTGTCCCCCTCGGCCATCTGCTTAGGTTTCCAGTCGATGCACCTAATCCTCTTAACGCTCATGGTCCCAGCAGATCTACCCACTCTCCATGATTTCCGATCCCTTTCTCTTCCACAACCTTTCAACTAGCACCACTACTAACAAGAAACATCGACATCCACGCCACCATCCACGTCAACTATACCAACATTAATAAGAGTTAAAGTTATCCTGGCCGATTAACTCGCGTAGCCGTTTAAACCCAACCATTCCGGTTCCTCTCGACCTTCGTCATCGAGATTACGCCTTCACTAGCCTTCACTCGCCTTGCCCACTCGCCTTGCCATGATGGAGACCCATGGGTCGACGAGCACTTCGTCGGTCTCCAACGACCCTCTCGAGTTGTTCGATTTCGTCAAGTACAATGGCGCCCAGTATCAATCGCCCTCGCTTTCGCCCACCAGCGCGGGCAAGGCGCAGTTCACCCCGCCCACGACCGCCATGACAACCACTCCAGCCACTTTGCCGACAAGCCAGGTCTTGTCTGGCCCCAGCCATCAATACGATGCCTACAAGCAGCAGACGCCCCTTGTTCCGGGTGCTTTGGCCAACACGCTCGCGATCAACGAGGCCAGTCTCCAAATGGGTAACTTCGCTTTGGACTTCATCAACCCGGGCGAGGAGCTGTACGATTTCAACACCACCACTTCTTCCCAGAACACCATGGCCTCGCCCGACATGGATATAGACTTCGACTCGCCAGCAGAGCCCACTTTCTTTTTCCCGCCAACGCCGGCAGTCAACCCTCACCAGAACAACGCAGCGTCCACCTCTGTGGCGACCCAGCCTGGTGCCGTTGGTAGGATGTATCCTGGTGTCCATGCACAACGTGCGGCTATGGCCAAGGCTCAGGCTCAGGCCAAGGGCCAGGTTGACGCGCGGGCAGATCAGAAATTGAAGCACCAGATAGAGATGATGCGGCGCCAAGAGCAACAGTTGCACCACCAACAGCTGCACAGACCCCAGCAAGCAAAGCAATCTCGCCCCAAGGCTTCCCAACCACCAGATCCCATTGTTGAGCAGAAAATCACCCAGCTGCTGAACTCGATGCGGTCGAATCCGACTCCGTCAGAGACTGATGACGCTGACTCACCCCTGGTTCAAGTTCCCCGTCTCAAGAAGGAACAGGACGATATGGATGAGGATGAACGTCTGCTTGCCAGCGAAGAAGGCAAGAAGCTTAGCAGCAAAGAGCGACGTCAACTTCGAAACAAGGTCTCCGCTCGTGCTTTCCGGTCCAGAAGAAAAGGTGAGAACCATGTTGCAGATGCTAAAACTGTTGAGGCTAATAGTTTGCGTAGAATACATCGGCCAACTCGAACATGAGGTTGCTGGCAAGGTCACCGAGGCCAACGAGCTCCGCGCGGAAAACCGAGCTCTTCGAGAGGAGAACATGCGCTTGAGCAACTTAACGCGCATACTGCTAGAATCGCCATCGTTCACGTCCTTCCTGGACGCGCTCAGTCAAAACCCCGCCACCATTCTCGCTCAAGTCCAGCCCCAAGTGGAGCAGAGACAACCTGAGCCACCCAAGGACGCCAACCCATACAACACGACATCATTTGGACAGCAGCAACAGATTGGTATGGCTATGATACCAGAACAGAGCATGGACTACTCGATGCTACACAACGCAGGCGTCTCCCAATATTATCAACCACATGTCTACGCCGTTCTCGAAACACCCGAGCTTCCCGAAATCGATACTGATGCTCTAATGGGCAAGTCATCCAACTTCATCGAAGAAGCCCCTACATCAGACAACGATAAGGCAGATGCCCCATTTCTCGAACCCCCCGTTCCCTCGACAATCCAGAAGCTACAGGTCCCCGAGGTGAATCCAGACCCTACTCCCGTCCAGAAGAAAGCTTCAAATCTGGATGGCGATATCTTCGATGACGATGCTGATGACGATTCCGCTCCTCCGTCGTGTCCCCTTGAGCTTGATACTGGTGGTTTTTCGGCTGTGGATATTTTTGGCGGTATCGAGTCGGAGAAGGCTTTTGCTCGCTACGAGCTAGTAGATTCTTCAGAAGAGGAGAAGCAAGCGAGTATAGCTTTGAAGCGTGTAGAGCGTCTCGCAGCCAGTTTAGCGGCCACCATATCTGGATTAGAACGACTGGATATGGACGTGTAATCTCCTTTGTCTGCGGCACCAAGCTTACACAGCATTGGTCATATTAGGATTCTGGGTCATGGCTGGGAGTTCGGTGTTCGGTTAAGTTTACGTGTTTCGAACGTCAAAATGGGATATTATTCTAGGGCTTTTATATATAGTATCGTGAAGCCATTATATTGGCAACGGTTGGTTTTAGCCAACTTTAGTGAGGGAGGAACCTCCAGGATGGAGAGTATCATTTTGTCAGAAGAAATGCATGTATCAAAAGAGCAGTTACATATAGTTGTTCGCGGCATTGGCCAAACCAATAGACACGTGTCAAATGTCATGAAGAGTTCGCGCTTAAGCTCATTCTCATCGATCGTTATGTTATTCTTCGAGACAATCTATTAGGTTTCCAATGAGTGATTAGCCAGCCTAGTAAGTTCTTGCATTCTAGTATGAATGATTTGTATTGCCCCCTCCTTGATGTTTAAAAGAGACGTTTCGCTTGTGAAGCCATCAACAAATGGTGACACTGTGCGCAGAGTCCCGTTGACATGAGCGTTGACAGCTTTGAACTTGTTTGTTCTACCCATCCAAACCAACAACTCCGTGCTGGTAACAACTCAGCCTTTTAAGGCTCAACCCCCCAGCTTTAAGCCTAACCACCATAACCTTCAGCTTCACCTAGATACTTACCAAAACTTGCTGTCTCCTACCCAGATAGGACCATGCTATCAACCCTCTAGGACTAAAACCTCGGTCGAATTTAGCCGCCCTATAACGAGCGAATATGGGTTGGCTACCTACATACCTGAGTTATTGATATCGTGGAAGAGACGGAGCTGTCGACAAAACAGTCCCTGTGGCGAGGGAGTCACACCCTAGGTAGCTGCCAAACTTTAACCACGATAATATAGCAGTGGGCAGGCACACCTATGGTGTAAGGAAGGAACGGGGCATACGGGCTCCAAAACAAACAGAAACTGTGGCACTACCCTTCCAAGTTGTCAGCTAGACCCTCCATTACTTCTACAGCATTAATACCTACAAAGTCTGATCCCATTTTCCACTGGATGTATGTATTTATGTATTGGACTGCTTGTCGGTGCGCACTGTGTACCAAGATGTCTGCACCATTCAAAGTCAAACTTGACTTGGATTTGATGCAATTACAGCTGTTCTTGAAACCTCGAAGTACCACAACATTTCTATTTTCCAGTCCGACTGCGACGATGGGAGTACAGCACTACGCAGTCGACATGTGAGATCGGCTCAACACGCTGCCTGATGCGTCACATTTCTTGATAGCAGGCCTGGCGACCGAACCAGAGAAGCCAGCTCCGGGCGGGATGCTGCCAATTCGATATTGGAGATAGAGTTATCAGAGCCGCAGTTAACGAAGCCAACGAAGCCCACAGAGCCAAGGCAAAGGCTCAAACACCAACATCTCCGACCCAGACGACTCTAATTCAGTCAACGAATATGGTTTACGGGACTACAGCTGGATTTCAAGCAGGAACTACTTTACTAAAGTGCTGTGTTCTAACATCTTTAGATGAAAAAGGTAGGGAACATACTCTTACACTCTGGGCCATGACACAATCTAACAAGAACGCTGATACGAATAGAACATAAGTCATCATTCTCGTATTCGCCGCGCTGTCGTTATATTGGAGAGTTGTCTACAACGTGGAGAACAACCTGCGTGCTCTTGAAGTACATGTTGTCCACTGTGATGGCGGAGTGCCACCTCACAACCACGTCGCAGCATCGATCGCTGGGTTACAGTGTCATCCCAACGGCCGAGTATGGCTGCAGCCCGATTGAGGTTTGACGTGGTGTCTACTACTGGGACGCTGGGCCGCGATAATCGTCCACCCGAACCCGACGACGCTGCTGTTTGAACCTGTTAGGAGCGGGAACGCCTCGTACGATCCCACACGCCCCGTCCAATACGTCCTTTCCTCTGACAGTAATGGAGAAAGACCTAGTTGCTGTGAAAACTGGCGTTGTGCCTTGTAAGTGGGTTTTAGGTCATCTCCTCTTATTTTAACCACTTTGATAGTGTAAATGCTCGTCTTCAAGTTATAGTTGTGTGTTGGGGCCACGTCCCGCGCTTTTCAAAGAACACAATAGATCACGTTCAAATAACAACAGCTAATGACGGGTGTTATAGTGTAAATTGGCATTCGTCCGTGCGAAGCTTTGACCGCTACTCTCATGGTAACGATCTGGCTGATATGCCTGATTATTGTGGTGTTCTCCTCGTTTTCGTGCTTCTTAGTTATACATAACCTGTGTCTTCTACAACTCCAAGCTAAAATCACCCCTGGGGTAACATACTTACCCATCGTCTTCCCCTACTCACTAGTACGGACAAGAGTGGCTTCAACGTACAAATAAAGGTATTCATTCGTATGTGCCTGCTAACATTTACTCTGCGTTCGACTAGAAGTACGTGAAACCCCGAGGATACCCACCTCTTCACATTTGGCATCTGACCATCTGGTGGTTCGCTACATTAACCTTATATCTATTCATATCTTTAACATATTCGCTAGTATTTCTCACCTTCGGCCTGCCATTCTCGGCGGCTCCGGGATCAGCAACAGAAGTGACCGTCGACGCGACAGCCCACGGACGGGGACCCTTCCTAGTCTACTAGATGGTGAACTTGGTGGGGATGATGACGCTAGGCACCGCATTGCGAGAACGCGGCCATGGTTTAGAGGAGCCGTGGACGGCGCTGTGGATCATCTTCTGGGCAAGGAACTCTCGGAGTTACTCTCTCCTTGTTTTAGAAAAGTCTAGAGGATATATTTTCCCCTTTAGGCTCAGGTAGTGTCCACAAGCTCTTACAAGCTACACCTCAATATGGCGCTAACTAAGTGTCTAGGTCAACACGAATATCGTGATGGTCTTCTATAACCTCGAGCTCGCCGCCCATGCCTCGTGTGGAGACGTGCCCGGCCATTGTACGACATGGTGTGGGCGACACGGCACATCGTCTTCGACCTCAAGTCGTAGATCGGCTTCAACTTCGGTATACTCTTCGCATGGACGGTCGTCAACACAGCATTCTCACCCCTCTGCTGCTACTTCATGCCTTGACACACTGAGCATGAACAGGGAGGCGTCGAGGGCGAAAGGTCGGTATCGTTTGCATATCCCGGAGGGCGACCACGAGTTCCCGAGGATAGAGGGTGAGCAACAATCCGAGAGGAAAAGGGGCTTCATGAGACGCACCTAGAGAGAGGTAAGTGGATTCAACATTTGATGATTTATTCTCTTAAGTTTGGGAACTAGTGTCCCATGAAAATATTCCCCCTTCGGTGAGTTAAGACCCAGATATTGTGTTGGATTATGTATGTAGGGTTAAACTTTTGAAAGATGATGGTAATAGTAATACAGGAGAAAGCAAAGTAAGCCGATTCTATGCGGTCTAGGCCATAGTAGCTGTAGTGTTTAGGTATTCAGAGGTATGCACCCCAATCAAGTTTGTGATCCTGTAACTTAACACTTACTTTCTGATTCTTTAGACACCAATCGTCATGATGCAACGACAAAAACCCCGCGATCACCTGATAAGAGGTATTACGGCTCAAAGAAGCCCACAGGAAGACGGAATTGTCTGCCTGCCTACATGCTATTCTATTCACTTACTATTGTCTCGGTGGGATTGCAGGGGAAAAAACCAATTGGGTTATCGACTTCCAAGTTCTTAACATCTGATGTGGATATCGCAATCATAGTCGTGTAAGTTAAGGTATGCCTCATCTAGGATTCCACTTCGCGGTGCTTGCTAATGTACTTATACGTATTAACCTTAGTGCATCTCTCGGCACACACCTGGCACGCTTCCATGGGTTCACCTGAGCTACCCACTGCCCTGGTTCTGTCTTGGACAAGCCCGCGCTAAGCCCCCTTTCTAATTGCTCCTTACTGCAAATGAACAAATCTCCACGACGACTTTTCCAACGAGTACGTATGAGAGAAGCTCCCGGGTATCTGCACGAATTCCTGCCATGATCTGACGAAGGACGTACGGAGCGCTTATCAGTATAGTATACAAGATTATGGCCCATGTTCAGGAAGGTAATGTGTATGCTGTTGACCCGATCTCGGATTGGATTCGAAGAAAATCTGATCATGTCGCGGTGTTACCGATTGTGTTTGTTCGTATGTGCAGGCAGACCCTGGTCATGTTTCGGAGGTCACAACCTGGGACCTAACTGACTAACCAGGTAAGAGGTAAGGGATGATTTAAGGAGACGTATGCTCCGCGTGCACGTCCCCTGTCGACAAGAAGAGCATTGCCGGTATTGGTGCTGATGGTAGTGTAAGTATTAGGTACTCTGTAGACATCGGCATCAATGCACCTATGAGACTAATTGGCATCTGTATTTCTCGGGCTTTTTCTTGATTCTCTTGTAAGATCGTCATTCATGGATCTGTACCCCCGTGGTTATGCTTCTGGTACTATAGGTATCTCTGTGTGGATGGCTGGCTGGAACGGTATCCTTTACCGTAGAATGATGTGGACTCGAAGCTGCGGGAATGTAATCAATCCCCCCTTATTCTCCCTTGGGTACCTTGCTTGTTCTACGTGTACGGTACCTAGCGCAGCAGGGGATACATCACTCCCTACATCGTATCCTTGCTTCTGCTGGTCTGTACTCCGTATTGCTGATACCTACTAGGTACCGTAGGTACCTTGGATAGGTATGTAGAGAAAATAGTGAGGACTGGCAACAGAGAGAAGTACATGTAAGGTGGTGCAGGTACCTGAAAGTACCTACTGCAATCCCTAGTACGTCGGTGGTAGTTAGTGCACATGCCGGCCCCTGAGAAGCTGCGCGCCGGATGCTTCAGAGGTTCTCCCAGGGCCAATAGGGGATCTGGCGATCTGACAGGCACTAGCGCCGACTGCTCCGCGGGCTGCCATCGGTCCTTCCAGGACCAGCGCGACAAGGCGCTGGGCTGTACCCTGAACATACCCTGAACATACCCTGAACCGGCCTGAGCATGTAGGGATCTGCACTGCCCGTTCCGGGAGGTAGGTAAGTAGTATGAGGTAGGTAACAAAACCAAGCGGGCCTGTGCAGGTGCCTCACTGCCCGTCCAAACATTGAAGGAATTGGCGGCCGCCATTTCCTTAGCGCGGGGCCTAGACGTGGACGCCACATTTTTTCCATTGCCCGTAAGAGACGCGGACCTCGAATCCTGGGATTAAAAAAATTATACTATTTTCTAGCACACATCTGCCGACGGGAGAACGCCCTCGCACCACGCCATTCGGATCCGGGCCTAGTCAATTGGGAGCACCAGAACTGCAACTTATGTTTTAAACAAGGAAGAGAAGAGCAGAGATAGCGAGAGCGAGAGAAGAGTGAGAGAGAGCCAGAGGCAAAGAAGAGTTGTGCCGCCAATGCCAATGCGAATGCGGATGTAGAGCCTCGAAGCAACAACAGACGAGGGTAGTCCAGACAACGCCGCCGCTGTAGCAGCCAGCAACAGACAACAACCAACGACCCCGGGCCCGTTCCCGTTTCCACGACAGGTCGGTCTCCCAAGGCGCGTGTCTGTCTGTGTCTGTCTGAGAGAGTTAGCTGCCTCTGCCTGTGCCTCTGCCTGTGCCTCTGCCTCTGCCTGCCCCCGACCCTCACAGGGCCCCCGTGTGCTCGACCACACAACTGCCATGTCCGGCTATCTGTCAACCAAACGACAGCGATCGAACACGTCGAGAGAGTCCAGCAACGCCATCCCCCAGACCACTGCTCCCGCCCTGAGGCAGCACCCGAACCTCCCGAACCACCCGAGCCACCTCACCGGCAGTCTCGCCCTCTACCCCGGCGTAGCAGCATCCTCGGCCGGCTACAGCAATGCCCACTATGCTGCCCCGACACAGCCCGCCCCGGCATCCGCCGCCCACCACCAGGCCGTTACCTACACTTCGTACCCGGCCGGCTCCGTGACAACCCAGCATCCCGGCTACGGAAGCGGCGGATACCAGAGCAGCGCCTCGACAGCTGGCTACGGCCCCGCGTCCTACAGCCCGCAGCACCAGGCCAACCCGTATGTCAACCAGTACACACATGCCCAGCCGAGCCCTCAGCTCTCGCCTCTGGTCGGCCACTACGGCGTCCAGAGCGGCGGCTATGCGCAGACACATACCCATAACCCCCAGGCTGCCGCCAGGATGACCTATTCGCCAGTCTCTGCTTCCCAGTCGGCGGCGTCGTACAGTCAGCCGCCGTCACAGAGGAATAGCGCCACTCTTGCTACTCTACAAACCCAGCATGGCCTCCCATCATACGGGGACTCCTACGCATCGCACACACCGACACACAGTGGCCAATACCAGACTGCATCGCCGTCGTATCCGGACCCCAACGTGGCCGCACACTATCCCGCGCCTTTGCCGACTCCCCAGTCCCATGATGTTTCTCGCCACATGTCGGAAGACCTGGCCGAGAACGATGACGAGGATGCGCAGGGAGAGCCGGCCGACGAGTCAGCCGAGGTATGAACTTTGATGATTACACATCCTTGTCACGTCTCTTGGTCTATGGAACAGGCTGGCTAACCTTAAAACTCCATTTTAGATGTATGCAAACCCAGACCTATCGAGACCCCCCGTATCCTCGATACCCACCCCCTCCAACGACCAACCGAAGCCAGGTGAAATAGTTTGTAATTGTAAGAAGGGCCGAGGGAAAAAGAAGACTTGCGATGGCTGCGAGTGTATCAGATATGGTCTTGGCTGTAGTCCGGCATGTCCTTGTGGAGGGGCGACCTGCGGTAATCCCTTCGAAGACTTGTCGGCTTTTTTCGGGCCGATTGGCATGTTTCCAAAGCCCTGCAGTGCTAGCCCATGCTTTGCAACCTGGTTGAGGCGACAACCTAATGTAGACGAGTTGGACGTCGACTTGATGGTCGACATGTTGCTCTCTGATGACGAATCATGGGCAAAGATCCGTGAATATACCGAGGCTTTTCAACAGTGGGAAGACCGGTGGAAAAAGGCACGTGGAAACAAGGGCAAAAAGAGCAAGGAGGAGAGGGAACGACTTGAATATGAACTTCTACGTGGTGGACTGGGAAGCCTGAAGGCAGAAGGGGACTTCCATGGCTTCCGGTACAGCTTTTGTCAGAGCCATTGGGTGCCTGCCGGTCTCTGGGATCACTGCCCCGAGTGTGAGATGTGCCGGTCCAGTGCCGAATGGCATTGCCAAAAGCATGGTCGCTGCACTGAGAATCGCATATGCCCAGACTGTGCATCAACCACGCTGCCATATCACCACCAGCAACAACAACAGCAACAACGGCAGATGTACTCAACATAAAAGCGCTCTTTCACACGAATAGGCATGAGACATGATTTGCTCGCCGGGTTTACGGTAATTTCATCTCTACGGCGTACATGCGGGATTCTGGCAAATGGCGAGCGGGCATTTAAGTGAGCATAATGGCTTTGTAAGTATATATTACTACGGTGCCCAATTATTAGATCGGATGGATAGAGTTACTTAGACAAAGGTTTACCCGAGGCCTGGGTAACTCGGCATGAACACAGAAACAGCACTATTTTCCCGCTCTATACCTCAATGTAGCTGGTTTTGCATTGAGCAGATGGATATCCTTCTTCACACATGCTCCTCTGGGACTCTTATTCAATGTTTGATACAATGCTTTTGATATCGTCGAGGACCCATGTGGCTATCTTGCTAATGCTAGCAAGATGGATGAGAATCTAAATCTGCAATAGGTAGCCTTGAAACAGTCACAATGTATGATCGTTAAGACGAATGGGTAAAATTATCACCATCCAAGATGCCTCGAACTACCACATAACAAACATTTCGATAAAATCGAGGTTAATATGGCAACATATAGTACCAAGAAAAAATAGCATGCCGAGCAAAGCATCACCTTTGAACTAAGTTAGGAGATAATCCAGCGGGAACGCAATCAGAACAAGATCGGCCATATCGATGAAATGAATCGGGTTTGGAGGTTACCTTTTCTCCAGGCCTGTTCCGAAATGTCGGCTGTAGGATCTGGATCAATTGGGTCAGAGTGAGGGAGAGAGAAAAATAGGGACGGGATAAAGCATCTGCCATCTATCAGATCTAGACGAGTCGAACCAGCAGAAACGAGGTCTCTCAATCATTACATATCTAGAATGGGGTAAATATCTTGATGACGGGCATGAATCGGCTACAACTAGGTTATCTAATCCGCCAAAGAGTAGACGCCGACAGTCGCCTCTCGGTTACGATTACTTCTCGGAGCGTGGGTGAGGCTCGATTCCGAGGCATTCCGGGATATGGTTGTCAGCAGATCACGAGGCCTAGGTCCCATCGTCAAGTGACGTCACTGCTAACGTGGCTCGTGCCCGGCAGATCCTCGGCATTAAGGTACTATTGTACATTGCAGGATATATCCAAGTCCGACAATAGGATGTATTGTTTGGTCTTTCTGCCGAGGATGAGATAGGAAGCAGACTGCTATCTATGTAGGCCGGGATTACTCAAAGGCCAGAGAGGTTTTCTTAACTTACTGTCTTACTTTAGGTACCTTGCCTCGGAACCAAGTTCGCCGAGCACACATGGCCACGCTCTCTGTGAGAGAAAAGTTAATGCGGCCCGATGCCCGGGGCGGCGTCGACGTGATCCCTATGTGCATGTACCTAGGTATGTTTTCTAGAAAGTTTTATGATTCCCGGATGTAAACCATCCTGTCGACGAAAAACCAAGGTCATGTTCACGTTCCTAGTAGGGTTCTCGTCGTCGGGATAACGATGCCTCGGCTTTGCATGTCATCGACGGGCGGGCGAGCGATGAGGAGGCCTCGGATCAGTGATGGAGCTGACAAATCAGGCACGATTGTTGTCTCTTGCCTCGCCTTTTCCCATGCGTAGAGGCTGCGCTGTTGGGGTTCAACAGTCGACCGGGTGTGGGGTGAGCCATGATCGTGTTTCTTTTGGGACACCGATGATCGTTATGTTGGCTGTTCACCCGAGCACTTTTCTCCTCGCTGGGCCAACAGAGGAAATGTCAGGGTAAGCAACCTTGTCAGACGCACTTGTGATTCCTTCAAAAACCACCTCGGGAATGTGCCCTCAAAAGGGAACACTTAGTTCCGTAGGACTCCGATAACCATAGCCTCTGATAGAGTAAAAATTCATCCTATCGTCAAACCGAGTTCGATATACCTCGATGTTGGCCCCTATTCTCACAGCTGCTCATTGAATCCCTTATGGCGAACCTAGCAGCAGTCTTATAAGGATTGGGTGGTAATATTGATGTTGCAGAGTTACTTACATCGTCGTCTTAGAATCAGGCCAGTCGGCCTCCTGCCAAGCGAGTGTTATACATCAACGGTTTACAATCAATCGACCGACCGACTACACGAAGGTCGGAAGGGTGGAACTCGAGCTAACGACCACGTTCAGCTTATTCATATAATCGAGCGTCATATCTTCATCGGCGTGGAGATCATCCTGTATCCAAACAGACTCTAACCCGCGCCGTATACAATCCAGAGATCGAACATGCGTGCTTCCCGTTCTCCGCAACAGGTTGAGGATAATTATTCTACGCTCGTCCGTGTTCGCTTCGCAGCCGAGTATAAAGATCGGGAAAGGACGTTCGCACGTCTGCATTTGCTCAATTAGGGCAAACGCTCTGTCCAGGAGCGGTCCCAAATCCCTCTCCTCGCCAAACTTGGTCACACAGATTCGAGCGGCGTATACGAGCACAGCCGCCCGGAACAGTTCAGTCAGGGCCGCTAGTCTGCTAGGCTCTTCTGTTGAGGAGGCAGGGAGCTCCTTAACTCCAAGCTCAGCAGCGTGGATCTCCTCCTGAAGAGTATCAGATTGTTGTATCGAGCAGCAAAGAGCGTCGACCACATCCCCTAGATACCTCAACATCCTGTGCAATGGACCAATATCCACCTTAAGCTAGATGCGGGTGGTCAGTAACATGCCCCTGATATCATTGCTTCGATGGCACATTACCTTCGTTACGTAGGCACATAGGTCTCGCTGCCACCCCCCCTTATCATCGAGCTCTTTGGCAAGGAAGTGCGGGACTGACTCCCGCCGCCAATGAAGGAGGCTGAATCTTGCCAAAACATCGTGGTAGAATGTCCATAATATTAGCTCCCGGATATCGGATTGAAATAGCTGGGCCTCCAGACCTGCTGCCTTGGTGATGTCTCGAGCGCCCAAGATGTAAAACGGCCAGTGGCCGTGCGAGTCGGTTCCGATATGGATCTAGGTACCGGTTTCAGCACTCAACTTCCATCCCGGGCCGTCTCGGGGCAACATACCTCAAACGAGCATAATAGCATGTTCGTGGCAACATGTTGAGTCGCTTCTGTAGTATTGTTGATGCCATTTCTCACCGACGCCCTAAGCGCGCCTACTGCTGCCGTCTTGTGCTGTGCAGCTTGCAATTGGAAGTTGTCGCGGTGGAGTGACGAAAGCGCTAGTATCGCGTGAAGCACAGCTCGAGATGGGATTGTATGGTCTGATAATGCTAAACGGATAAGTAGATCACGGAGACTAGTCGGGTTGAGGTTGGCCGTCGCTAGGGTCATCCAGGCGGTGGAATGGACTGGGTTTACTCTTGGTAAGCACGTCAACGACTGTGTAGAGGCGCCCATCCCCACTCACAGTATTGAAGTAGTTCTAGCTCTTCCGCGTTTAGAGCAACTAGCATTGATGGCAGAGATGGTGATAGTATTAGTTTAGGCGGCTGAGTTACGATTTGGTTGTCAACTCCTGTTCACATCAGTATGCATACCGAAGACGCGTAAATCGAGAGACTTGCTGTCAGGCCGGAGGTCGACTAGGTAGTAGTACATTTCCATATCGAAGGCAGAAGTATGTACGAGCTCAAAATTATTCCGCTTGGGGATTTGGATAAGAGAACCAGGTACCCCGCCAACCATGGACCGTTTCTTGTCTCCGGCTCTTGGCCAGGAGAGACGCACCTAAACGCTCGGAGTTAGTCATTGTTGTTTTTAAGCATAAAGAGGCTTCTAGACGCCATCTTGGCCTAAAAGGAAGTGGTTTCCTCTGAAACCTGCAGAAAAGCGTCCCTAAGAATTCCTTACACCGTATCCCTGGCATACTTGCTGTACGCGAGCGCAATTCGCACAGTTTGGAAAGCCAAGGTCACAACGAACTCTACGATCTGACCGAATTAGTCAGCAGGACCGTGTAAAAAAAAAGGGGGGGGAAGGCTCCCCTGATGATACTAGGTAGCTAACCTTTACACGTCCAGCAACCTCGGGTTGCCTTATTCTTGCCAGCCGGTGGCATTTCGTTGGTGTGATTCTGGGGATAGTTAACTTTCTAAGGCGATGAGGAGATACGGGCTAATGAAATGGTCCGTTGGGCAAGTTTCCGCGAAAAACAGTAGCCGTGAAGAGCAACATAGTCGGGGAAAGTTGCTTGGGGAATTTTTATAGCATGAGGTGACCGGCCGCAGCGACACCCGTCACAGCAGCTTGTCAGCCAACCCGCACCACCAGATAAGGCCCCACTGCTGGCAAGTTTCCGCGAGCTGTCAGCCTTGGCACTGCCTCCAGCTGGTGGCGCTTGGCCTAGGTTCCCTAGTACGAATACTACCAATATTCCCTGATTGAGAAGGGTCCACCAATCAGACGCTAGCGCATCCCAGGAAGTATGTAAGCATCTTGGGACATGTTGCTTGGAAGTATTCGCGAGCTGTGATGAAGCTGCTAGACAAAGATTAATAATTGCTCTTTGTACAATGGAAACAGCCATGCTACCGGGCTTCCGAACAGACTTTGTTTCCGTCAAATTTTTGAAGATTGGTAATCCTGTGCTCTCTTATCAGCCTTCGTTTTGATTATAAATAAGTACGACGAGATGGAAGCTGAAAATGTACATATGGGAATTATCAGAAGAACAACAGCAGTGAATCGAGCTGATATCTAAACCAAATTTGCAACACTCAACCCCCAGGGACCTTTATATAATTTATCATGTCTTCATACTTGATTACTGGCGCTTCTCGTGGCATTGGCGTAAGTGACTAGGCCACCTACCTATGAGAGACAGCGAGCATAAGAAAACTGACGATCAAGAATAGTTCGAGTTTGTGCGCCAGCTCTCCGAAGACCCCAAAAACGTAGTTGTGGGTTTGGTCCGTGATAAGGCAACTACGGACAAAAAGATCCTCTCTGAGCTGAACCGCCCCAACATCCACGTCGTTCAGGCAGACCTGACGGACTACGATTCTTTGAAGGTGAGTCGACAGAGGATAGAGCCCAGATTAAAGTCCTAGCCACCTAATATGGCTTCCAGAAATCTGTGGATGTCGTAGCCCCCATCGTCAATGGCTCGCTCGACTACGTCATCGCAAATGCAGCCTACATATCGCACTTCTCGGCGTACGACCCTATTGGAGTTCTGTATGCTTCGCCTTTTCCCCGAAAGAATTATCGGCAGGCTAATAATAACAATACAGAGGCGAGAGGGACCCCAAGCAGCTGGAGGCTGATATGTTGGAATGCTTCAAAGTCAACGTCATCGGAAACGTCCATCTGTTCACTGTGTACATGCCTCTCATCCTCAAGGGCCGCGAGAAGAAGGCCATCACCATATCCTCCGGCCTCGGCGACATCGACTTGACGCGAGAGTATAAGCTGGGCCTCGGGGCGCCATACGCTATCAGCAAAACGGCCATGAACCAGACGGCGGCCAAGTTTCACGCGCAATACGCGGACCAGGGCGTGCTTTTCCTGAATATCTGCCCCGGAGTCGTGGACACGGGCGCTCCCCAGGGTAAGAACCGGGCCTCTGAGGTTCGGTCGTTCGCTTTGCTGACTGGGTTTTCTACAGGCACTGAGGAACAAATGAAGGCTGTGATGGAGCAAGGCGCGACGTTCATGCGATACTCGCCGCGGTTTAAGGGACCGGTGGCTCCTGCGGAGTCGGTGCGGGATATTCTTGTGCAGATTAATAAGGCGAGCTTGGAGGCTGGATATGGTGGTGAATTTATCTCGCATCTCGGCAAGGGGGAGAAGTGGCTGTAGAGATGTTGGCTACGGTTTGAGCATAGAACTAACTAGATTATATACGTCGCGATTTCAGCATTAAGAAGTAGATGCTTGGGAACCCTCTTACCTCTCAGAAGAGGCACAATCTCCTTCCTACGATGGGCCTCGCCACGCTCATAACTGTGTACGTCCTCTCGGAGCATGTCGCCTGTTCTGTTTTCTCCATGTTCCCTGGCCTACTGTGATATCGGTCATGGAAGCTAGAGACAGACCGGATCCCCTGAAACCTTACGTACGAGAGGATAACTCTAGCACAACCTGCTGCTGGATATCGCAGTCGCTGCTCGCCGAACTCAAGGCCTCGTCAATCATTGTTCGCATCTACGAGCTCAGTTCCTGGGAATCGGATCGGGCTGATTCACGGGCGCGAATGGACTTGGGACCCGACGACCCATACATCCCCGAAGGGGTTCAATCCGGATCTCTTCTGATTATGATCCGGGAAATAACGAGTCATCCTCGAACCCAAATAAGCTATGGCATCTACTTGCATGCTGTGACGAAGTGCGACCGCGGTGAAAGGACGCAAGTATCGTGGTGAAGTCCTCTCCATCGGGAAGGAGGCTTGTCATGGCCTATGACTATTTTTCTGAGGATATTGTGACCTCAATGGGCGCACATGTGCTAAACTAAAATCATGGCCGAGCTGTCAGGTGACCAGGTGACAGCTACCCTACGAGTGGCTGTAGTAGTGGCTGTGTATATATATATAGGCAGCGAACCCCCTTAAATTAGGTAGTTCAGGAATCAATCTATCACCTTATTAAGCCCTAATTACTACTCTCCTGGCTGTATACACGTCTACTACTCACTCCGGGACCCAATCCTTATGACACAAGCATACCGAGCTGGATAACTCGACGATGGGACGTCCGGAGGAATGGATCAATAAAACCAAGAGGGAATCTGTCGAGCTCCTGACATTCTTGATTGTAGGTATCTAAGTCTAAGTGTATTGCGGATAAGCTTTGGTGCGCCAACACCATGGGACTTCTTAGTAACTCGTAGGTACCGCCTGTTATGCCGGGTGCTTTCGTTACTCAATAGATGTTGGTGTCATGATATAGCCCATCTAACCTTTTGTGAGCCTATTGTCCCCTATGGCCCGTAGGTTAATCTGCGTTATCCCTTGCTGATAGCTGTCTTTCTGATCCATTTCGGTATCTTGTCTCGGGCCTAGCCGTAAAACTAACCTGCATAACCTATACTATTATAGCTTAGATAGGAAGAAATCTCTTATATTGACTATATTCTGGATCAGACCGGGCACCTGAAAAAGATAGGGATGTAGGTGCAGGGTCTGATGAATGGAGATAATCCGTAATTACGCATCCATTAACAGATGTTCTCACTTAAGCGATCGGGGAACGCTTTGAACGTAAAGAATACAGTGCTGTATTACCAAAAAAAGAAAGAAATACGGAACAACACAATGATGCTAGGTTCCCTTTACAGACTTATTCCCTCTATGGCCCCTTTTCATTTTTATATAGCTAGACCTTCTTTATAGGTAAGTCAGCAGGAGGGGTCACGGACTGGTAGCCTCACGGGCCACCATTTCCCATTCATATCAGCCAAATCCAACACTTCATATAAGGTCGAATGGAAATCGTAAAAATAAGCAAGAAGCGGCATACAAACTAAAAGAATCGAAACATTTACATATATTTATTTCAACTTTCTCGGCGGTCTAGTTCTTTTTATTTAATTTTATTGTTGCTGTATAATGGTATGCTAGCAGATTTGTTAGCGATCTACACACAGATCAACTAGTACACCACTTTCTATCAATAGCTGTCTTAAACTTTTATTCTTTTAATAATAGTCTTACAGAAAGAAAATTTCGGGAAATTTATAAACAAATATTTAGGCTCTTCTAAGGTAACCGGCCCCCCTACGGCCCGACCCCTCGCGGCCCACCTGCCAGCCACTTAACCCCTTCGATTTAAAGCTGTTAAAATCAACTAATTCGATTAAAATCACTCGTTTCTGGTGTTTTCTACTATAATATAGTCTTCTGTTTTTAATTCGTCCTTTTTATAAGCCGCTAACAGTTAATTTAAGCTGCTTAGCACTTGTTAATTAGCAGCTTTATTCTTGTATATAACCTGGTGTTTTAACTTTTATTTAGTTTTACGGATATTAATTATATGTATTAATTTTTGCCCTGGCGTGATTTTTATTTTTTGCTGGTGTTTTTTTTTTGTTTTTTTTATTTTTGTTTTAAAGTAAGTTATTTTAGTTTTAAAAAACGCGATTTAACTAACTTAATAATTTAAAGCTTTACTAGCTTTTTATATAAACAGTTTTAAAAATAAATATTTAAACAAAAAAAAAAATATTTAGTTTTTAATAGTTATTTTAAATATTTTAGTTATATAAAAATATTTTTATAAATATTAAAATAATTTCCGTAATAAAATTTAATATTATAAGTTTAGTTTTTATTATTATTTTTTTTACTAGTGTTTTAATTATATTTTTTAATTTTAAAATTATATATTTTAATAATAATAATTTTAATTAATTATACGGATAAATTCTAGCTATTTTTTAAGTTTTTTTAATTATATAAAGTATTAAAATATTATAACAAGTTAAAAAAAAAGTTTTTAAAACTTTTTTTTTTATAAGTTTAATTTTTAAAGCCACGCTAGTATATTTTTTTAAGTATTTTTTTAGTTTTTTTTTAAAAAATATAAAAATACTTATATTTAACGTTTATATTACATAATTATAATAAAGTTTATAAAACACTAGTTATATTTTATTTAATAAATATATTATTAAAAATTTATTATTTTAATAAAATTTATAATTATTATATATTAATATTATTTATATATTATTATATT